>JANHFL010005927.1:7978-18421 GCA_032468155.1 Oxyrhabdium leporinum
GGTTGGGGGTGTCTGCCCAGCAGGCAGAGAGATCGCTTTCCATCCTAGCAAGTTGGAACAGGACTTGGCGGAGAAGAAAAGAGAGAACGAAGCCCTCCAGGGAAGGGAAGGAATGCTTAAGAGGGCAAGGCGGAGGCTGAAACTTTGGACTTGGAGTCCAGCTGGATTTGGATGTCCTCCTCCCTCTTTCTGGCTGACCGTGGTTTGATCAATATCTGAAGAACCTGGTAGAGGTTGAATCTGAGCATAAAAGGAGATCATAAGAACATTGATGGACCTGCTTGGCAGAAACAAGGCTTAGAAATTAGCTTTTTAGGCCGCATCAGCCTTCCTTCCTTCCTTCCTTCCCTCCCACATCTCCTTCCTTCCTTTCTCTCTCCCTCCCTCCCTTTCCTCATCTTATTCCTTCCTTCCTTCTTTCCCTCCCTCCCTCCCTCCCTCCCACATCTCCTTCCTTTCTCTCACTCCTTCCTTCCTTCCTTCCTTCCTTCCTGCCTTCCTTCTCTTTCTGTCTTGGTTGCAATAAAGCCTACAATGTCTGGACTACACCAAGGGTGTGTATTTCACATTTTTATTGGCTCATGACCAAACATTCTATTTCTACACTTCTGTGTATTAATACATTAAACAAGGGAGTGTTCCAAACAATCTACTTAAAAGTCAGCCAGTCCACAATAGGTCCTCAGCTCCTTCATTCCTTCTGGAAAGTGGGGCACCTGGAGCCTGAGTATTTCTACCAAGGTAACTGGTCTGCAAGGCTGCTGTGATCCTGGGGCACGTTTCTTCTCCATCCACGGATCCAGCCGGTTCGAAATGTCCTGGATCCTCAGTTGCACCCCAGCCTCAGTTGGCCCGTAGAAACATTTTCACCAGCTCTGCACAACAGTGGAAAGCGTGCAAGTAAGCACACTCTGGGAGAGGAAACAGCTCTTTTCAACAATGCTCCTCAAGAGGGCTTCAGGAAGGTGTTCCGAAGCCACCTGTGGCCACAATCTGGTGTGAAGGCGCTTGGAATTTCACCCGCTGTCCTTGCAGTTCTGAGCACCAGAAACCCTGCATCGGCCCTGTTTGTTTGGTTGGCCGGGTGGGGGGGTGGTCTCTGCTCAAAGCATTATAGAGTCTTTGCAGACCATTCTGGAAGGGGGCATAAAACAGCCACTACCCCATTCAAGGGGGGCATCGGGCAATGTCTGCAGAGGAGGCCCCCTGTGGTTCAGCTGGAGCGAGCCCCTTGCAAGGAATCCAGGATCTTTTAGCAAAGACTTCCACCTGCCGGCCGGAGCTGAGAATGCAACACCTCTTCTGGGGAGCAACCTAGCTGAGATGTTTTAGCCCACTCCAAAATCACCTTTTATTCCAGGGCATCCCATATCATCATTCCCTTTTTGTGACACTGAACATCTGGAGAGCTAATGGAGAATGTCAGATGTCAGATTAACAGAGTTGGAAGGGACCTTGGAGGTCATCCAGTCTAACCCCTTCCCCCCGCCCAAGCAGGAGACCCTACACCATTTCTGAGAGAGGGCAGTCCGGTCTCTTCTTGAAAGCTTCCAGTGAAGAAGCTCCCACAACTTCTGAAGGCAACTTCTGTTCCATGGGTTGATGGTTCTCTCTGTCAGAAAATTCCTCCTTATTTCCAGAGTCTTGTGGACAGTAACTATACTGGGCCTTCTACTTCTTGGGTTCAGCTTGGCTTCCCTGCCAGATGTTCAGGTGCCATAACATCTTTCCTAGACAGCAAAGTGTTGATGGGTCTACTCTACCAGGCCAGCATGGACTAGATAGAAAGGAAACTAGGGTAGTATATGGATGGATGGATGGATGGATGGATGGATGCAAAGGACTCTTTTGCCCTCAATCTGGTGGTGACTCTTAGATCAAACCCCGACGGATTCAGCGCTTAACCATTATCTCAAGCCTGAAGGAAGGGTTGGTTTCAAGCCAACCATGGGTATTAGGGAACCTTCCAGAAGCAACAGACCATAACTGCCAGAAATTTTTGCTTGTGTTAGCTAATACCCATCACATTTATCAGGATAAAGAAAAATGCATTTGAGCAGGTTATAGCTTTATGCTAGTCTGATTTTTTTTTTAAATGCTTTTAGTTAAGAGGAATAGGGGAAAAGTACTTCCTTTACATTACCCTGGGGAGAAATTTAATCAGAGCACAGAGTCGATTCTTCCCTTCATGTTTCCAGGCTGGCATCTTTACAAGAGGATAAGATTTCAGGTTCAACCGTTGTACTAACCATGGTTTGATGAGATAAGTTCACAGTAACCCCAAATCAAAACACAATGTGGCAAGAAGGAAAGGTCCAGGTCCCACTGTGCCTTCGAGAAACAATTTATTTAAGGTGGCTGCCCTTTCAGCATACGTTAGGGTGTTTGGCTGGAATAGAATCGTAGAATAACAGAGTTGGAAGGGACCTCGAAGGTCTTCTAGTCCAACCCCCTGCTCCAGCAGGAGACCCTAGACCATTTCAGACAAAGAGTTGTCCGGTCTCTTTTCGAAAGCCTCCAACGTCGGAGCGCCCACAACTTCTGGAGGCAAGCCATTCCACTGATTAACTCTTCTCAGTGTCAGGAAATTTCTCCTTAGTTCTATGTCGGTTCTCTCCTTGATGAGTTTCCATCCGTTGCTTCTCGTCTCGTCATGCGCCAACAAATGGGATTAAGATTTGGGCTGGGAAGATCACAAGCATTAATCCATTAATTGCCCATGAGCCAGATTAGGGATCCATGAGTTCGCTTTGAGGGTTGAGATTCAATGAGCGCAAAGAGGAAACAGTTCGTGTTTTGCCAGGGGTCGTTTCTAGAAGGAGGGTGAGGATAGTGCATCGGCGAAGGCAACTTGCGTGTCGGATGTTTGCATGCGCAGCTCCATCTTGTGGCCACAAGTCAGTACCTGTTTCTCTGCCGGCGGTGTTTGGAAGATGTCCTTTGTGCCCTAGTTTTGGAAAATGAGTGCTACAGGCTGCCCAAACATCCATGAAAAGATAGCAGTGGGACTCTTTATAGTGTACAGGTAATCCTCAACTTGCAACAATTCATTTAGTGCTCGAAGTTACAACGGCACTGGAAAAAACGACTTACGACCTTGTTTCACACTTAGGACTGTTATAGCATCTCCATGGTCACTGGATCAAAATTCAGACGCTTGGCAACCGGCGCATATTTATGATGGTGGCAGCGTCCCGGAATCACATCATCACCTTTGTCAATGGGGAAGCTAGATTCCAGTCGGATTTAAAGGAGACCCGCTTGCTTCCTTGATGGGCTCCATCTTTAAGGGCCACTTTAGAGATGCTAAATTCAAAATTCTCCCCTTTGGTTGAAGTCAAAAACGTGCTCAGAGAAATCGCCCTCCATGGTTTGTTCTGTTCTGCACTTGTTAGAAGAAGAGGAAGCTTGTTCTCATCATATAGAGCGGGACTTTCCAAAACTGGCAACTTTAAGACGTGTGGACTTCATCTCCCAGAATTCCCCAGCCAGCATCGCATAATGTAGCACAGCTGGCTGGGGAATTCTGGGAGGTGAAGTCCACACGTCTTAAAGCTGCCACGTCAGGAGACACCCCACCCCATCCCCGATACAAAGAATGGCAGCTCGCATAGAGAATGATCAGAGAACGGCATGTCTGTGAAATATATTTACAAAGTATAGCAGGTAAGTTTCTCAACGTGCTTCAGCAAACCACAGAGTAGCTAAGTAGAAGATGCAAGCCCAACGTTTTGGCCATTCGCCCTGTGCTGTCTATGCTAATTGGGCCCAGCTCCTCCCTGATGCCTCCCACTTGATCCATTGACTTCTTCTGCAAGCTAAGAACATGCTTTCCATGAGCCAGGATTGCCCATACACAACTCAACCTTGCCATAACTGACTTTTGATTGTTAGTGTTGGGATGATATGGATGTGATTGCAAGGAAGCCTCAACTAGGTTGGGTCTGGCTTTGAACCAGCGTAGCTTTGAAGGCTTTGAAGCACCTTCCCAACTTCAACATTTGTAGCAGTGGCTTAGATAAAACATTAACACAGCCTTGGCTGTCTCTCCTTTCTGCTCAGTAAGTCCTTCGTTCCTCATAGGACCCCCAGAGAGGACTTGGGTCTTCCTTGGGCCAGAAAGAAGTGCTATCTTGGAGAGCGGCTGTATCTGAAGACTCCTCAGAAGACCCTGGAAGCATCTTCAGCCCAGGGAGGTCATTGGCTGCAGCAGCCATGAAGGAGGAGAAGGGCGAGTTTGAAGAGGCAGAGAAAACAGCTGGATACTGGACATCTTCGAGAGGGTGGAAGGAATAAGACTGGATTCCAGAGAGGGTTAAATTCCAGTTGGGGTTTCTACAGTGGGAAGCTATCCCCGGCTCATGAGCTGAAAGGCAGCTGGAGACTGGAGCTGTTTGGGGAGGTTCTGGACATGCTTCCAATGGACCAAGGTTGTCCGGCACAGATTGTTCCCAGGAGTCTCTCTGTTGGAGGAAGAAAGAGGGGTGCATTGAAAGATCTAAAAGTGTTGAAGGAGAATAACCTTCCCTGCGGAATCGTCAGCAGAGGCCACAGAGGAAAGGCATGGTCTCCAAGATACTTTCAGCTTGCACGTCAAGATGGCTTTTTTTTTTTTTTTCAAATAAATTTTTATTTTAAAAAAATAAAAAATAAAAAAATAAAATAAAAATTTATTTGAAAAAAAAAAAAGATGGCTGCTTTTGAAGGACTGCCTTGGAAATGTCAAGAAGGAACCACAGCCTGAAGTGTACCTGAAATTCCGCACTGCACCTTTGCAAGCGGAAGAACGTGGCCCTGGGAGCAGACTTTAACACCTCCAGATCAACCGTCTTTGAATGTAACCTGGCTGTTAAAAACAGGAGCTTCTAATCGATCGGAGGAGTTGTCCATCTGACCCAACCCCCCTGTTGATGGTCAAAGACCATGGGTATTGTAGAGTGGCCATTTTTGGAGAACCATGAGGTTCTCAACTCCACCATGGATTTTTTTAAAAAAATAAAAAAATTGAGCTCCAGTGTTGGCAGGAACAGAAAGATGGACTACGTGGTGCGCTCAAACCCAAACATTAACCAAGATCCTTTTTCATTTAACCCCGTTGTCCTCTACTTACACTGAAATAATGAGCTGGAAAGGATGGCGTTGAGTTGCCAAGGACAGCAGAGGTTCCAGAGGGGATGGATCCAGCCTGTTGGTCCTCATACTGATCGATTAAGTGGGCATCCAGAGACAAAGAATATCCCTGAGTTGCTGGGGATTCATAAGCCAACGACTTAGGTAGCAAGCAGGAACTGTAGACATCACTGGAGATATCTTTGCTGTTGTGCAAGTCCATATCTGTCGTCGAGGATCTTCGAATGCCATAATAACTGGATGCTGTGGGAGAACCTTCGGACCATGGGGAAAAGGATGATCAGGGCATGGTAGCGGTGGGAAGGGGAAACAGGAATATATAGAAACTATTAGAGTGTCATAATTTTGGAGCTGTCACCAAATTAAATAAGCTTTTGGTGGTTGTTCAAGGACATCTAGTCAATTAATTTATGAATGTGATATGTAGAATATTCTTGGGGCAATAAGGGTTTGTCTTGGGTTTTGAATGGTGGATGCATTTTTTCGTAAGAGGAATTCCAGGGAGGCATGCTTCCGCTTGGGGGTGAAAATGAAGAGGGAATTTCTTGCTTAACGTGAGTTGGATCAGGAGTTCCACGTTAATGGAAGATTTTATTTTATTTTTTAACAGGAGGAATTGGGATAGCGGTGTAGTTATTAAAGTGAAATACTTACTGGGCAGTGGAAGAAAAGATGGTTGAGAGCTCATAACGCTTCCCTGAAAGGAAAACACAACATCTTGAAAGGAATTTGGGCTGCGTTTATCCAGCAGCTAAGCCCCAAAGAGTGCTTTGCAAACCAGAATAGCTGGACCCACGTGACATGTTAAGCCGCCCTTGAACAAAGGACATTGTAGCTTCGCATGCTACCTGAACTCGGGTGTCGTAAGATGCCATCTTAGACCAAACAAACCAAAAGTGCAGGATCCTTTCCAGGTAGAGACCAAACTTGAGGTTTCTGATTTGCAAATTAATGCTTCAAGCCCGCGCTGTGGCCAGGAGCATCTCCGGGGGAGCCGGGGTCAAAGATGGCAGCCTCAAGCATACACAATTGAGCCCTACTCAGTTTTCACATCAGTCGCCAACTACTGGTTTTTATTTGGGGCGATGATGCTGCAGGAGGGAAATTTGGCCGAGGGGATGCCAATAGGTTACTCGCAGTACTTTCAGATTCAGCCCATAAAATATTTGCTAATGCTTTATACTTTTTCACGTGAAATAAAGAAAACTGGCTGAGGAATAATCCTATTAGCAGCATGCAAGTCATTGAACTGAATTGAAATGAAATCCTGTTTATTGGGCTTTCTTGCCTCCACCCGCTGGTGTGTTCTGGCTAAACCTGCCTTGGGAATTCCAGAGTTCAGAATGTCCCTGAAAAAAAGCAAGGTATGTTACACCAAGATAAAATCCCAGAAGCTGAGTTTTATAAAGAGAGGATGTTAGGATTAGGGTTAGAGGACAGGATAGCAGGTCATGGATGGGAACTCATAAAGGAGAGAACTAACCTAGAATTAAGAAGAAATTTCCTGACAGTGAGAACGGTTGGAACAACTTGCCTCCAGAAGTTGTGGGTTCTCCATCATGGGAGGTTTTCAAAAAGAGATTGGACAACCATTTGGCTGACATGGTAGAGGGTCTCCTGCTTCAGCAGGGAGTTAGAGTAGAAGACATTCAAGGTTCTTCCCAACTCTGTTATTCTGTATTTTGTATGTGTATCTAAAAAGGAGGTTACTTTATAGTCGATTTAGCTGCCGTGTTGAGACCCAGATCCAATGTTCAACCCTCTACGTATTCCAAGGAAAAGAAGCTAGTTTTTGGCCTAGATCTGCAGAAGGAATGATGAAAAAAGATGGCACTGATCTCCTTTCGGAACTAATTCAAGGACATTCTTTATTCCAGTTTTCCAGCTCATCAATTACATACAACCCAGTTGCCCTGAATAGCACAGGCTACCATTAGTTTTTAGCCAGGGTAGGCGAAACGCAACCTTCTTCAGTTTGCATACTGTAAATAAGAGTTTCCTGCCCTAGCCAGCAACCAAATTTAGAGGTCTGGATTTGAATTAAAATTTGCCAGTGTCAAGATTACCTTTTGGTGACCAACACCCAGCTTCCACCTGGACACCAGGTAGTCCATGGAAATTAGCTCGTTAAAGCTCATGGCTGTTACCAGTTAGACATAAAAAACAGAAAGCAAACTTAACGATCCGAGGGTGGAGAGCGGGTGGAGAACTTCAGATGCCACCACCAACACCACCTTGGTGGGACTGTGAAAGATGGATTGGAAGCCATTTGTACAAGGTTTGTTTCTTTAGGAGTGTTTCTCCACCTCAGGAGCTTTAAGATGGGTGGACTTCAATCCCCAAAATTTCCCCAGCCAGCATGCTAGGAGGATGAGATAGCACTATAAGAAGAAATTGCTCAAGACTAAGTAGGCTACAAAGGAGAAAGGTCTTGCTCACAAATTGTCCATCTGGCCAGTCAGATGCCCAAGGCTAGCTTGCTCCAAAGAAGGCGGCTTTTTTGCTTGGTCCACCAGAAGAATGTCTCCAATCAATCAGAATAAAGCTGGAAGGGACCTTGAAAGTCTTCTAGTCCATCCCCCTGCTCAAGCAAGAGACCCTACACCATATCAGACAGGTGGCTATCCAATCTCATCTTAAAAAAACCTCCAGAAGCATTCACAGCTTCTGAAGGCAAGTTCTGTTCCGCTGGTTAATTGTCCTCCCTGTTAGGAAGTTTCTCCTTTGTTCCAGGTTGCTTCTCTCCTTGATTAGTTTCCATCCATCCATTTCCATCCATTAGTTTCCATCCATTGAAGTCCACATATCTAAAAGATGCTGAGGTTGACAAACAGTAAAGTAGTACTTCAACACCAAAGATTCTCTGCACACTGGCTGGGGTTTAGGAGCTGAAGTCCATGCATCTCAAAATTGTTGAGGCTCAGATACTTTTTCTGGTGGACCAAGCACGAAAACCTTCTCTTTGGAGCAGGCTAGCATGAGAACATCTGTGAATTGATCCCGGCTTGTATATCTTCATTTTAGTCTTGGACTCTAACTGGGTTTATTTGCCTGATCTATTGCTTTATCCTCATTATCCTTATATTCCTTTAACTCCGTCTTGTTCAAACTCGGCAACTTGAAGACTTGGGGATTTCAACACCAAGACAACCATGTCATCCTTCTTATTTAGTCACAATAAAGAACGTGAAGTTGAACATAAAATCTTGCAAAACCAGGCAACCAGCACTATCGTTTCTTTAACTGGTCATTCCCCCAAGCAAACACAAATGTATGGAAATCCAACTCAAAGACAGCAAATGGCAGGATTATTTGGAAGATAAAAAGCCAGCATTTTACAAGCCCAAATAATGTTGCATTTTGCTAACAATTAACAGGTACACACCCTAATAGTTTCCAATCTAGGCACCTGTTGCAAGGGGGAATTTTGCTTTGCTAAAATGAAGGGTGTGTTCTTCTCCAAAGATAAGTTCAGAGGGACGAGCCATTTCCTTCCTCCTCAACTCAGCTGTGTCCGTGCACCTGCTGTTTGCTCTCCGTTTATTGTTTCTGTTGTCCAACAACTGTATTGATGCGTGCATGGAGAGAGCAACCAACTTGGCCAGGAGGCTCTCTCTGCAAATAAGGAAGCAGCTCCCTTATTTTGGGGTTGGGAGCGGTTACGTCCCACCAACCAAAGTGAAAAGTGATCACAAAGATTGCCTATTGATTATCACACCTGGGTAGTCCTCAAATTGCAACAGGTTGCTTATTGACCGGTCAAAGTTCCAATGGGCCTAACTGGGAGCTATGCTAGAATCGAAGCTCCGATGGTCGACACCCCCATGGCAACCTGGCTGCATTTATAGATGTTTGCAGCATCCTGCGGTCACATGACAATGTTTTACGACGGTGTTGCCGAAAACCAGAAGCGGGATTTATTTCCGGCTTTCAGCAAAACTGCACCACAAACCATTGGTTCATTTAATGACCATCACGTTTAACGAGTGCCATAAGAAATATATTATAAAATCAGGGCGGTTACGTGACTGGCCCATTTTACAACCATTGTGGCTTATGACCATGATGGGGAGGCTCCATTACGGTTGTAAATCAAGGACAACCTCTATAATGTTGCATATTGTTCAGCCAGCATAGCCCGTACTAAATGTTACTATAGCCGTTTCCACAGTTGGCTCCCGTGGGAAAACCTGCCACATCATTTTTTTCCCTCAAACGTTGCCCTAGATATTAAATATAAAAGACACACGGCAGATAAGCAACCTCCATTTTTAGCCATGGTTAAAGGTTGCTGCATCAGAACCAGGTTTTGGAGAAGGAAGGTGAGAGACGATGACTTACATTTCGTCGGAAGCTGCTCGTTTGCCTCGAGCGTTTTTCAGCCAGCAGGTCCTTCACTGTGTGTTTGACACGCACTCCTTGATACACACGCTTGCCGTAGTCTGCGGGGACTAAAGAAGACAAGATATGTGAGCAGGAAAGGAAGGAATCTCACAAGGGATGCTGGATGAAGAAAAGATTCAACACCAGAGGTGTCCAACCTCGACAACTTGAAGATCTGTGGACTTGAATTCCTCCTGCTGGTTGAGGAATTCTGGGAGCTGGTTTCCACAAATCTTCAAATTACCAATTGCCATCCTCGAATCTACACTATTCAAGGATGGATCTCTGCTCCAGGAGCTAACTCAACCTTGTATGTTGGTTATGAGAATAAAAAGAAGTAGAGTAAGGCTACATGGTTTGTTCTTTCATTCATGGATCAAAGGTGCCATCAAGTCCAAGGTCAACAGACCAAGCTTGGGTGGGTGTTTTGTGTTCCAAGGGGATTGGTTGGTTGATTGATTGAGATATATCCATTCAGAGGCCATAAAAACCTTCCGATCCCCATCTTGAAATAACTGGTGTTATAAATACAGTGGAGGGACTGATATTCAACCAGGGTTAAGCCATACTGTGATTCATTTGGTCATGGTTTAGCTAGGAAGAAGCAACTATGACACAGTCTAATGTGCAGATTCAATTTTTGTTCAAGGTGAATCAAAATCTCTGCGTGGCTTCATTCAACCGAAGCGGAGAGCATTTTGCTGATTTTTCAAGAGTTTGGGTATTGGCTAAATTTAATCAGGCTGGGTTTTTTTCCTCCTGGCTGGGGACAATTTAAGTCAATCATGTAGCTGTTAAATGAATCCGGTTTCCTCATTAACTTTGCTTGTTGAAAGCCAGTTAGGAAGTTCACAGATGGGGATCACACGATCCTGAGACTTTGCTGCTATTGGGGGGGGGGGGGGCATTCTAATCTAATTCCACTTGAAA
>JANHFL010005927.1:18431-35340 GCA_032468155.1 Oxyrhabdium leporinum
ATGAAGCAGCTTCTTTTATTGATTGATTGACTGAATATTGCTGCCTATTCTCCCATGGCGAATTTTATTCTGCCCTTGGAACTGTGCACAATCATCATCTTCATTTAACAACCCATAATCCCTTGTGGGGTGGAGTTTGGGCAACTGAATGGAGCTAGCAGAGTGTTTTACTGGCCGGATGCCCTTCCTGTCACCAATGCGGAGTTTTGTTCGGCAGATACATTCTCAGTGTGCCCAGAGAGAGAAATATCTGCCTCTACCTAGGATCGAGCTCACAACCACCTGAGTGCGAGGCGAGAGCTTTTGGAACCATGCACAAGGCACATTAAAACAAAAAACAAAAAAACAGAGCTGAAACCTTAACTTCTGGAGTCATACCCTGAAGACACCCCCACACTCACAGAAAGAAACAGCCTGAGAGGAACTTTCAGCCAGATGTTATTTGAGGTTCCATTTAATCTTTTAGGAAACAATGCAGCCACAAAATCGGAGCATCTTCCAAGCTCAAAGTGTCCTATGAGGAAAATTCTTTGATCTTTTATACGTATTGACCTACTGTTCCAAACTAGGTCTTTTTGTACATGATTGTTTTGTGCTTTTGTTCTCTATCTATCCATCTATTTATTTATTTAGCATATGGCATTTATTTAATGTTTTGTTCTGCTTGGTAAATAGAGATAGATTAGTTCTGCAGATTGGGAGTGGTAATCCATAGAAAGCCTTTTCAGGATCTACGACAATGGAAAGGCTAGCCATCAAATCTTTAGATCTGTTCTATCCTGATTTTGGCTGCAAGTGATTTAAAAAGGCAGCAGACACTCCCCCCTTCAATCAAAATATTTATAGGAATCAACCGTGATCAGAAATAACTATGCACCCAGTCTACATGGAGAATAAAAGAAAATCCAAGCAGTCAGTTTTCTGGTTTGTCTGGAGCTTCAATCAGAGAGCGAAGCTGGTTTAAGATTCTGTCTTAGGATAAAACTAGTTGTTTTTATTTAAATAAAGCTAGCTGGAAACCTCTGCCTTTTCTTCAGTCATGAAGGAAAAGAGTTCTTTCTCCCATCTCTCCCTTTAGTCAGATAAGAGGTACTCATCCAAGTGCAAGGATTACAGCATTTTAGGAAACTTCACCACCACAAACTGTCTGCAACGTTTCAATTGGCAGGATTTGAAATCAAGACTTACCTGTATTTTTGGTTCTGTGGAATTAACCTTGAGGTTGTCAATGATAGTAAATTGCCTGGCCTGACCTGATCTGACCTATTTCAGATGCATACTTTTGAGGGAGGCAATGTACAGGCAGTTCTTGATTTATACAACCTCAATCGGGAGAAGAATTTCCATTGCCAAGCAAGGCGGCTGTTAACTATCTTACGCCTGACTTTAGAAACTTCTATGCCACTGTTGCAAAGCGAATTAATACACACGTGAAGTGAATCAAGTCACTACTTACCAGTTTCCATGCTCAAGAGGGATTATTTCTCTCTCTGTAAATTTAGCAGAATATTTGAGGAAATCAGCCGTCATGAACTTGGATCCTGCAGAAGAAGACTCTTTTTCTCACTCTCGCTCACTTTGAGCTGAACAGAAATAGCTTTTTCCGCAATTTTAGAAGACATCTCAGAAATGAGTTCTGTAGGATTTGTATAAATGCAAATCCTTTGATGTCTGTTTTGATGCAATTTGCATAGTCAGCGAGGAGCAGGGTGAAAATGCACTTTCATTGAGCCAAAATGCATAATTTGAGGAGCGAGAGGACAAGAGAGGATGGGTGGACGGATAGACAGATAAATGTTTGTTTTTACAAATAAACTCTTGCTACAGGAATATGTTAAATCAAGAATGTTTAAGATTGTGAGGAGTCCTACAATTACTTGCTATTTTTAATCATTAGAACTGATATTGAGTATTTGCAATTGTCAAAAAACTGCTTTATAACTAAATAAATGTTCTATATCTTGGTCTGGATAACTTACAATGTAATCCAAACTCCTGTGGATATACAACACAAAGAGAGTTTCTCCCATTTCCCATTGTCCTTTAGTTAGAAAGCTGTTGCTTAACTTTATTTCAATCTATTTTATAATCATAACAACTCTTACTAAACTATAAATTACAAAAGGAAAAAAAATTCCTCAACCATATATTGCATTTATTAATGATACTTCTGTGCATTCTATTGCATAAGCTTCTCTGGAGAATTTATAGCAACCCTAAAAGTTACTTTGATGCAAAGTAATATTTTCAAACAAATACACTTAAACACATTAACATAAGTCACAGACTTTACAACCCAAACTATTTATTTATTTTTTAAATGAAATTCCTCCTGGAGGGAATTAAAGATATGGGTTAGGTTACAGCAAAGACAAACTTAAAATGAAAATTTATCTGTGCTCAAATCTGATTCTGGATGCACCTTTCCATTTTAGCATCATTTTGGAAATCAAATAATTTTTTAAAGGTTTTGGAAAAGGTTTTGTTTGGATATTTCATATTGCTATCAATTGTTATGAAGAAATATTGGTTGGATCTCACTTTGGTCATCTTTAGATTAGACTAATTGATATCAGTGGGACTTAAAAACTATTTCCATGCTCTATGGAGAAATGCAGTTTGCAGGAATTGGGTTGTTTTATGAGATGATACAAAGACTGAATTATTCATGCAAATCTGGGTGTCATTTATTCACTTTTTCTGATAGAACCATCAAGGATAATTAGGTATACAACCTGCATTGCAAATGGCCACAATTTTATTACATCTTGCTCAATTGCTCAGCATATAAATGGAGTAATAAAAAATATAATTAAAAAAACCCCCTTTCTACTCTACCCAATGCAACTTTCATTGTCTTCTATCCAAGTACTAAAAACCATGCTCCTGATCCAGCGTTTCTTGAACATTTTCCAGGGATGTTTGGAAGGGCGATCTTCTAATATGCCTAATAAAAGTATTGTTTTGAGATGCTATTTCTGCATTGGCTTGATTCCACCCCCCACCCCCCCTTTAAAGGAACATTATGGGGCAAGGGAAGAAGTGGGAAGAGCCTTTAGCTTGCACCAAAGTCTGCAAAAATTCTGGACGACAAAACACTTTTCACCATTTTTTAAATTTTTCTCTTAATCTTTGATTTCTGGGCTCCCAAACTAAATGGATGCTTTTTTCCACGGGGCAGGTTAGGGTGAAGGAGGAATCCCATTCGAGCCCGGAACCATTCCTCAAGAACCTTCGGTTCTCTGTCGGACCTAATACCGCGATGCTCTTTATGTTTTGACAGGCCGGCTAGGTCCCGCCCTCCCTTAGCCACACCATTGGCTGCTTCGGACACCTCCGGCGCTTTCATTGGCTGGCGAAATTCATTCGGGCGGCCGGCGGGCGCGAGGGCGGAGGGGGTGGAAGGGGTCGTCGCGTCGGACGTCGGCCGGCCGGCCGGGAAACACTCGGTAACTATGGAAACGCGGCCTAGTGGGTGCCCCCGGGCCTTGGCTCCCCGTTTTTTGTTCCTCCGGACCTCGTTTTCTCGGCTAGGGAGGTCTCGAGCGGGGAGCCTGCTTCGGTCCCGCCTGGTGGGTTTGTGGACGCCGCACGAGAGGGCGAGGCGCCGGGGAGGGAGCGACTCAGACGACGGCCGGGGGCGGAGGGGGCTCTCCGGCCACGCGTGCTTTCAGCTACGCGAAGCCCCGGCCTTGGCCGAGCTGGTGGGGATTAAGGGGAACCCAAGTCCAGCTAAATCCTGGAGGCCTCCGGGTCGGGGAAGGTGCTTTGTTTCTCTCAGGAGGGGCAAAAAAAAAGGGCAATGAGTAGAAACGCGAAGGGAGATTGTCATTGTATATTGTTTTATACAATATTGACAACTTTGTATTTGTAGATAGTGTAAAGCGTAGTCCATTATGTTATGTTATATAGCATAGATATTTGCCTGTTTCTAGTAATATGTACTCCATCATTTGATTTGTATTTGATGTGGTATGGCTGCCTGCTCCAGAAGACTTTGGGCAGCTTACAAAACCCACCCAAAATGGTGAAATGGTGAAAACAAATTTATATATTCTCCCGCTTACCTCCCTCTGCCTCTGTCTGTCTTGTCTGTCTGTCTGTCTGTCATCTATTGTCTAGCTATGTTTCTCTCCATCCATCCGCATCACCGGTATGTATGTGTATAAAATCGCACACCTAGCGTTGTGTGTGTAAATATTGTCTATGCTATATACAGCATGCCTATAGAATGTATAACCATATGTAATATATGTGTAGCACCCTACAGCCTAGATGTGATATATATATGATAATATATGTATATGCATTTATATATATATATATATACTCCCCCCCCCACCTTTTGCCCTTTGGACTGAAGGAAGGTCATTGGGACGTCGCTGGGAATTCATTGCAGCCGCTTCCTCACCGTAAACCCTTGGAATTGCGGAATTGGAGGAGGATGCTTTTCTAAAGACTGTAAAAATCCACAGGATAATAGGAGTCGGGAGGTGCCTTGGGCAGAATTCCAGCTCTACCCATCAATCCCTTTCCGAGGTTTGAAGGAAGGCGACGGGAGACCTCCTTCGGGATGTGAGAGAGAGAGAGAGAGAGAGAGAGAGACCCCCTTCTCCGATTGCCCTGCAGGGTTGTGGCCATGCCTCCTGGGAAGACGGGGGAGAAAGAGACTTTGGTCCTGCAGTGCGAATGGGAAATCTGCAGCTTTGTGGCCTCGAAGATGGAAGAGTTTTGCGAACACGTCTCGCAGCACCTGCAGCAGCATCTCCAGGGCAAGGAGGAGGACAATGAGATGGATCCTCTTGGTAAGGGGCAGGTAGGGATTTGCAGGACATCAAGCTGTGATGCAGACGAAAAGTGTTGGGGCTTTGATTGTCTGGTTAGGGCTATCGCTCCGGACTTTTTTTGGACCCCCCTCGGACATCGCTCTGACTCCTGTCTGCTTCTAATATGAGCTGTATGGCGTTCCTCTCTGAAAATTGGCACTATGCTTCTCTGTATTCCCTTCCTCCTCCTTGTTAAAAGAATGGATTGGTTTCATTAGAAAACCCATACGCTCCTCTAAATTACCTTTCTGGTTCAATGCCAGGCAGCCAGCCTGCCTATTGATCTTTCTTATTGCAGATAGATAGCCCTGTTAGCCGTCGGGGTTTGCCCAAAGCTCCCGCTGGAATTGCAAGGGAGAAGTTGCAGCCCCTTCGCTACCGTAGTTAACTTACGTCAGTGCAAAATCGAAGCAGGCCACTTGCTGTAGGCAAGGGACACCTGGAGAGGGCAGGATTAAGCTAAACTGGGTTTGAAAAGGTAGTGAGAGCATGAATCGGCTAAAGAAGGAGGGGATTAGTTGAGAAAAGTTTGAGAAAGTTACTTTCCCTGGCTTCTTTTTTAATTCAAAGCTTCAGTATGAAATCAGAATCGCTTCTGTTTTATAAATCTCATCCAGAAATGGCAGGGTGACCAAGACCAGTTACTAAGTGGAAATTTGTGATGTAAGTCTGTCTCTTGCAGGTATGAGCTTCGTGCTTGCTCTGTGAATTTTCTGTTTTCCCTCCTCAGAAGAATACGCTTGCCTCTGGCAGGAATGTGGCTTCTGTTCTCCCGAGAGTCCTGCAGAGCTCGTCCGCCATGTTTACTTCCACTGTTACCACACCAAGCTGAAGCAGTGGGGACTGCATGCCTTACAGAGCCAGTCTGACTTAACTCCCTGCCAGCTGGACTTTCAGAGTCGGAACATTATCCCTGAGATCCAAGAGAACTTCCTCTGCCTTTGGGAATACTGTGAGGTGAGAGATGGGATGGGAAGGTGGGCGGTCTTTCCCAGTGATGTCACATCTACCCCATCCTTAGGAAAGAAAGATGCTCGATTTCCATTCGTGGGAAAGGTATACTTTTACTAAAGTGGTTACAGCACGGCAAAGCCAGAACTAAAGTTTGTGTGGCAAAGTTTCCCAGTTAACCTTCCCTAACCTCCTCCTTGTTATCTATTGCCCAATTACGTTCAAAGGATTTGTTTTGGTAACGGTCCCTGCTCTGCTAGGCTAGATGCTGACCTGTGGCATTTCTCCTCCCAGACCTCTGGCCCTGGCGCGATGAGCTGATGTCTTGGGATGGCACGATGAGTATTTTTAATTTCCCCCCTTGCCTGGGATTCCAGCAGGTCCCTTCCCCTCATAGTTTATGGCAGGGCTGGCATCTAGCAAAGCCAGATTGAAGCTGAAGCTCAAGATGGCAGTTCTGTCAAACGTATTGTGTTGTGTTGAGTGTGTCTACTGCACAGTGCAAGAATGCACCATCAGCCTCTGCGGTTCAGACAGATTCTTGGCACGCTGTGATGACTGAAGGATGGATCCAAGTACATTGCTTTATCAAACCAAAACACATCGTATAAATTATTGAACAGATTATGCAAAGATGTACATTTCTCCTTCCAATTATCCTAAAAACAATGCAGGAATGTTTTTGGAACTTTCCACACCCAGTTTAAATTTGAATTTATGGAAGCTACGCTCTGCATGTATAAAATAGTCTGCCCGTGGAAGATACTTGGAGCATGTTTTGCTGTTTAATAAACATAATTACATCCTTAGGACTGATTTCTGGAAATTCCATAGCATGTACGTATGACATTCCTAAACCTAGATTCCCTTTATACAGATAGTCCTCAACTTATGACTACAATTGAGCCCCCAAATTATGTTGCTAAGTGAGCTTTGCCCCATTTTGCGACCTTAAGCAAACCGCTGCAGTTGTTCAGTTAGTAACAAGGTTGTTAAGCGAATCTGGCTTCTCCATGGACTTTGCTGGTCAGAAGGTCGCCAAAGGGGATCACGGTACCCCGGCGGGACCATCCTCATATGACTCAGCTGCCAGACGTCTGAATTTTAATCACGTGGCCACAGGGATGCTGCAACTGTCATAAGTCACTTTTCTCTCTACCGTTGTAGCTTTTGTCACTAAATGAACTGCTCTAAGTCAAGGACTACCTGTATTCACTTTGGAAATTGGCCTCTGAAACTGTAGACGTCCCCCTTTTCCTCCCATTCCAGGTCTCTGGTTGAAACCTCCAGGGAAGTATAACATTGTGTACCAACAGGAAAATGCACTGAATGCACTGACATGATCTGACAAGAAATTTAGTGAACGGAGCCATCTTAAGGAAGACACAGATTATTGTTAGCCAGCTTTTAAAGATTAAGCCTCCGCTGGGGTGGAGTGAATAGAGTGGAATGGGAATAGGAATAGGGAGTTGGAAGGGATCTTGGAGGTCTTCTAGTCCAACCTGTGCTTAGGCAGGAAACCCTGCACCACTTCAGACAACTGGTTATCCAATCTCTTTTAAAAACTTGCAGTGATGGAGCACCCACAACTTCTGGAGGCAAGTTGTTCCACTGATTAATTGTCCTCACTGTCAGGAATTGTCCTCACTCATTCCTCTTTAGTTCTGAGTTGCTTCTCTCCTTGATGAGTTTCCAACCGTTGCTTCTTGTCCTGCCTTCTGGGTGCTTTGGGGAATAGCTTGGCTCCCTCTTCTTTGGGGCAGCCCCTGAGGCAAAGAAGAGGGAGTGTGGTGTGTGTGTAAACTTCATGTGTATACAGAGCTCCTGAATGACTCCTGGACGGGCTTTATGAAGCTTTTAGAAATTTGATTTACGGGAATAACATACTTTCATGGATCTATTTATTTCCTGATAAACTGGGCGTATGCTGAGAATATATCCTTCCTTGTCTCCCCGCCAGCGAGCTTTCGATAACCCTGAGTGGTTCTACAGGCACGTGGAAGACCACAGTTTCTGCGCAGAGTACAAGGCGATTGGAAAGGAAAACCACATCGTCTTCTGTGGGTGGAAAGGCAAGAATTGATCTTGAATTATAGAACCTCTGCTGGTTGATTCCTTTTCTTTAACTGCTCAAACTTTTCCTGTTGTCTTGAGGCAAAATTAAACAAGAAAAACCTTCTTAGAAGAATACCCATAGATGACAGGTAGCCCTTAACCCATTTATTTAGTGTCCATTTGAAGTTGCAACAGCGCTGGGAAAAAGTTACTCACAACTGGTCCTCACACTGACAGCCGTTGCACCGTCCTGACGGTAACCTGGTCAACCACCTTCCTTAGCAGTGGAAATTCTGTTCCCAATAGTGGCCGTAAGTGGAGCACTGCCCGTATACATATACAACACTGCATTAAAAAAGTACTGTGCGTTTTTTTTAAAATGCAATCTATAAATACTATTTCTATGATTCACACCTTTTATCATCCCGGTTTCTTTTCCCCCCGGTAAAATGTTACTTACCTCAGTGCAAATAAATAAATACTCTCAAACATTTCACCTTGTGACTGTTAGGCAATTTATGAGAGGAGAATCCTCCTCCTATTTTTCATGCAGATTAAAAGAAAACGAAGCAGTTCCTCAAGATCCATTAAAAGAAAAAAAAAAAAGCTAATGTAGAATCCCTGGGTTTCTAAGGGAATCATCCCTGCCAAGCTCAAAGCAATAAGCCCAAATGTGCCAGGCAAGTTTTTGGCTTGTACCAGCTTGGAACAGTCAACCATTGTCTTCCTTTGTTCCAGAGTGTGACTGCACTTTCAAAGGCCGATGTAAGTTGCGGGAACATCTGCGCAGCCACACCCAGGAGAAGGTGGTGGCATGCCCCACTTGTGGTGGCATGTTCTCCAACAACACCAAGTTCTTTGATCACATCCGCCGACAAACGGCTTTAGAACGTGAGTACCCTAAGCTCCATCGTCACGTTTAGCCCGGAACGGTACAAGTGGTCAGGCTTGCTCACCGACATGAGTTTAGGACTGGTTAAGGTTTGAGTTATAAGCTCTAGAAAGGGAGTAGACCTCTGGAAGAGAGGAAATTGTGGGCTCCTTGGTGCTCACTGAGCTTGGCTGTTTTCTTGCAGACGTTTCGTTACCCGACTAGGTTACACCATCGGTGCTAAAAGAAAGGAGGCTTTGCGCTCTGTTTATTTACAAGTGGCTTGTCCTGTCAGTGTTGGTGGGAGTCTTGTTTCTTCTTGGTAGTTCCCTGACTGGCCTGTTGTTTCCTATTTGTTAATCTCGATATCTCTGCTCATTTGGGTGTTAACTGCTGGCGAGGAGGTGTTTAAGCCTGTCTGTTTCCTTTTTAGATTATTTTTTTTATTATTATCTCTTTTAAATGGGATGTGGAGTTGTTTATCTCTGCGTGTCTGTCGATAGCTAGTTTGTGGGAATGCCCGGCTTCCAGGAATTCTCTAGCATTTTTGGGGGACTCGGCTTGGTCTAGGATGCTGTTCCCCAGGTAAAATTATGATGAAGTCTGTCCGTGTGTTGTGAAATTGTCCTAAGCCGTTGCTGAGAAAAGATTCTCTCCAAACGAGACGTGTCGCTTAGTTTCTGCCTCTGCTTCGCAGAACAGCGATTCCAGTGTTCTCACTGCTCCAAAAGGTTTGCCACGGAGAGATTGTTGAGGGACCACATGAGGAACCACGGTAAGGTGGGACCGGGAAGCTTCCCCCCCCTGCCCTTCCCCCCCCTCCCCCCGTTCCTCTCCTCTTGGTGAACTTTCCCTTCAGGGACGACCTCTTTTACACGCGTGTGCTTCTGTTTTCCCGAGCAGTCAACCACTACAAGTGCCCCCTCTGTGACATGACCTGTCCTCTGCCTTCCTCACTACGCAACCACATCCGCTTCAGGCACAGCGAGGAGCGGCCTTACAAGTGCAACTACTGTGACCACAGGTAGGCCGGGTGGGAGAGACGGCGGTGGGCCGGGCCTCGGGAAGGAGAGCGTTCTCCGTAGCCAGATCCTCCTGCTGATTTTTCGCCACTGGAAGAGGTGGTTGAGCAGCCGCCTTAAGGGTTTACGAATTGTGGGGCCTTGCTCGTAGCTGGGGCCTAGCTCCCAGCGACAAAACCACCATTGCTTCAGAAAGACTCTCTTCCGCTGGCTAATGAGATGTGGAATCATTCGCCAGACCGTCCGTTTAGTCCAAAGGGCGCTCGGGTTCAATCACCACCGTTTCCAGAACTATTTCTTTTAGACCCGCTGCGGCCTTCTTACCAAGGCCTCGCTCAGGGGGGACATATATGAGAGTGATGAAGTCCACAGCATATGAAACGAAGCCCCCCCTTCCCCCCCCCCGGTGTTTCTCCACCTTGGCAGCTTTAAGGCGTTCATCCCCGCAGAATCCCCAAGCCCGTGTGGCCGGCGTTAACTCTGAACGGACCACCTGTAGGATCCAGCAGAGTAGGTCACCTCGTGGTGAGGTCGGCTGTCGGGCTCTTGCCCCCTTCTTGCTGA
Source organism: Oxyrhabdium leporinum (assembly GCA_032468155.1). Lineage (NCBI taxonomy): Eukaryota > Metazoa > Chordata > Lepidosauria > Squamata > Cyclocoridae > Oxyrhabdium > Oxyrhabdium leporinum. The sequence continues at coordinate 28,721 of JANHFL010005927.1, forward strand.
GAGGTTCTCTGAGGGCCTGCAGAGGATTTGTCCTGATGTGGAATGTGCCCATTGCGATGGGAAGGGGCAACCCTGGCCTGCTTTGGGTAACAGCCGGGGCGTCCCGGCAGCGAACGCGAAGAGGCCGCCGTGTGCCTTTTGTGACTTCGAACGGCTGCCACCCTCCGTGTCGCTGTGCTGCGTGCCAGGATTTAAAATAAGCCTCTTCTCCCGATCCCTCCACAGCTGTAAGAACCTGATCGATCTGCGGAAGCACTTGGACACGCATAGCAAGGAGCCGGCCTATCGCTGTGAGTTTGGAGCCTGCGACTTCAGCGCCCGCTCCCTCTGCTCCATCAAGCTGCACTACAAAAAGGTTCACGAGGTGAGAAGGGAGCCGGCGGGGTGTGTGTGTGTGTGTGTGTGTGTCCCAGAGCCTGGGGCGCGGTGTCCGAAGCGAAGGAGAAAAGCAGGGACTCATTGAGACCCGGCTCGGGCGAACGGATTGGAAGCCGAAGCAGCAAGCGATTAGTTCCCCAAGGAGAAAGCCAAATGACATCCGCTTCTCTGGCTGAGCCGCCTCCCTGCGAACGTTTCAATTCTGCTGCTTCTGGGAATTCCTGAGTTCCTCCAGCACTCAATGTTATTTTCTTCCTCTTCTCGTTCTTCCTCCTCTTCCTCCTCCCTGCTAATTGTTATTATTGTCATGGTTGCACAGTCAACAAGGTGTTTAGACTGGATTTGGCATTTGTCCACTTACTGAGAATTTCTCAAGAACTTGGGATAGACAGGCGTTGCTGTTTAATAACACGAAAGGTGTCCTGTTGTTGTTATTACTATCATTATTCTCATACTTAAAGATCCAAATGTATTGGTTACAGAATCTACATACTTGCTTTCCAAGCAGAACAGCAGGCAGAGAAAATGCCCGTCTGACCGTTTCTTTCTCTCCGTGTCCTCCTCCCTCAGGGCGATTCGGAGCCCAGGTATAAGTGCCACGTCTGTGACAAATGTTTCACCCGAGGGAACAACCTGACAGTCCACCTCAGGAAGAAGCACCAGTTCAAGTGGCCGTCAGGTCATCCTCGTTTCAGGTACAGCGGGGCGGGGCGGGGCGGAAACGCTCCTGGTGGTTTCGTGGGCCCTGTTGAGAGAGCGTGAACTTCAGTTTGCAGCGAGCAACTAACTCCTTGTTAAGCTGCTAGCAGAAGACCTCTTTGCCCAAAGGCCTTCTGCAGATCAGTTTCACTTTCTCACTTCGTCCCCCTCTCCTCCAAAGGAGAAGGACGGGAAGGGATTTCACCGTCTTCTCCTCACATTCCTCCAAAGAATGAATTAAACTTCAGGACAGCAGGAAGCTTAGCTCAAACTCCCACTGGTTTGAAAACGATTAACAAGGCAAGCCAGGATATTTTGGGAGAAGCAGATTGTTTGTCTGAACGTCCCTGAAGCAAACTTCGCTGCCCTCGGATCAGCAGCGGAGTTACAAAAGAAAATGTTTGTGGTTGATTAAAAATCCAGGCGGTTTGGATAGGCTGGCTAATTCCGATGTGGGCCGGGTTTCTATCTTCTTATCTCTTGGGGGCTTGTCTCTGAGCCAACGGGGTCAAAAGGAAGCAATTTGTGACACGTTCCCAGTGAGGCCAGTTTGAAAGTTTGTGACCTCTTCCAAGTTGCGGCGAAGAAGAGCGATCTAGAAGTGTAGCCTGCAGCAATTGGAAGAAGATAGCTGGCGCCCTTTCTGGAATCCTCTAGAAGGGTTAGATGAGGCTGCTGGTATTACCTCTCTTCTCTCTTTCACCAGGGTTGAGTCCTTCCGTGTTTGTTTGCTTGTTATGTTATAAACGCCAGGCAAGGTGGAGCAAAATGTCGATCCTTCTCACCTTGCGCTGGGACGTTCTGGACAGATCAAGTATTTGCTGAAGAAGTGGCATAATAGCGGCTTTGAAATGTGTGTGGGTGTTTGCCAGCTTTGCGTAATCGACGGTGCCGGGATTCCAAGAACTAGCCACCACCCTGGCATAGTTTCCTACTAATCTCAGCCTCTGCAATCTAGGTACAAAGAACATGAGGATGGGTACATGCGTCTTCAGCTGGTGCGGTACGAAAGCGTGGAACTGACTGAGCAGCTGCTGAAGGACCGCGAGAAGCAGGGAGAGTCTCTGGATGACGCGGCCCAGTGCGTGGTGCTGGCTGGGTCGGAAGGCGGCTTGCAGGGCATCATCCTGGACTCACCAGCCGAGGAGCCGGCGGAGGCAGACTTGCCAGTCCCCCTGCCAGCCGAGACCTCGGCTCCGCCGTGTGCCAGCGAGTCCCCGGGCCGTGATCCGAGCGCCCCTCCCGGCCCCATCATCCGGGTGGTCAACAGGACCAACGAGCACGGAGAGAGCGAGACGGTTTACTACGTGATGGCGAACGCCCCCTCCGAGAGCCGGGCAGCCCTGCCTAGCGGTCTCCTTCCGGAGCCAGAGGAGAACGTGATGGACAGGCTGCAGAAGACCGCCGAGGAACTGGGCATTCAGATTCTCTGAGGCTCCGCATCCTACGCAGCATCCCGGGGTCTTCTCCCCACCGCCACCCCGGCTGGACCTTCCGAATTTGCCCGTGCTTGGCGTGGGGTCCTTGCCGAAATGGGCTTCCTTGAGGGGAGGCGAGAGCAGGGCGAAAGGCTTCCCACACGAGACAAATACACACACGCACCTCCAAAGCCCTTTGCCGGCTCCCTTCAACCTGGGATCTGGCTCTACCCCTCTCGGTGAGGGCTAATCCGGTAAGGGAAGCCAGCCTCCAGGCAGTTCCTAGGGCGAGGGACCCACTTGAGATGGACACGAAGGTTGGGGCAGACCTCTGCGAGGGAGCCTCCTGACCACACGGAGTCTACCTGCCCGTCTGTGAAGAGCTGCTCTTTCCAAGAAGCTAACTACTCACCTTGGAAGTCTCATGCTTTTGATCTCACTCCTGGTCAGCCCGACGCTGCGCTGCGCAGCCTCTTCAAATATCGACCTCCGTCTCTCTTCCGTGTTCTTCGTAGCCCCGCAAAGCCCCGCTCGCAAGGCCACCCCTCCTCCGTTCCTTTCCAGGGGGCTCTGCCCCAGAGCATTCCCCCAGGGTGACTTGGGGCCCTTTGCTGGTCACCTATTCCCAGGGAGGGGTGTGTGGGTGTGTGCGTGAGAGAGGAGCCCGTTGCTCTTACTCTTGCTCCATAATCCACGGCTGCTTTGCCTTATAGGCAGAGAGATCCTCCTTGGCGGCAGAGGCGCACCGGTTTTCTTCCCGCCGCCGCCGCCCTCGTCGCAGAGCGAGAGCTTGTGTTGCAACCCCTCCTGCCTCGCAAGGAAGCAGAGAGCAAACGAGGGAGCGAATTCTTTGCCAGGGGCCCTCTCCCATATTGGGGTTCCAGCTCCTGGCTCCCAAGGTTTACGTTGTATTGACATTCAGAAATAAAGCCAACACCGACAAAACCAGGGTTTGTGTTTGATAACAATCTCCCTCGTACGGGTTGTCCTCAACTTGCAACGGTTCGTTTAGGGACCGTCCGACGTTGCAACAGCACTGAAAAAAAGCGACTTAGCGACTGCTTTTTTCACACGGCCATTGCAGGCGCCCCCCCCCCTGGCCACGTGGTCGAAATTCAGCCACTGGGCAACCGGCTCCTACTTACGACGGTTGCCACATCCCGGGGCGATGCGATCCTCTTTTTGCCTCCTCCTGACAAGCGAAATCAAAGGGGAAACCAGATTCGCTTCACAACCTTGTTACTGACTTCGCAACTGCAGGGATTCACTCAACAACTGCGGCAAGAAATGTCGTGAAATGGGGCAACGTTCTTCGCAAAGGTCTCACTAAACGGCAGAAATTCGGGGCCCCGTTGGGGTCGTAAGGCGAGGACCGCCTGCAACCTTCGGTCTCCCCTGGTCAGGTCGGACTTGGGCCTGGGATAGGCGCAGAGCAGCGTCCGAAGAGGATTCATTTGGGTTGGGGGGGACGGATGGACACCTCGGAGGATCGTTGGGACCGATGCCCGGCTTGCGAAGCAGGAAGGCGTCGGAGCTTGGAAAGAGATCCCTCGGCCTGGCCAGTCAGAGATGGATGGAAAACAACGTTGGATATCTGAACTCTCTTGAACGTCACCTGATTATGCCGGGGGAGTGAGCTATCTTCTCGTCTCGGGGCCAAGTATTTCCTAATTCCCGAGATAAGACCCGTGCCTTCCTAACCTCCTTAAGCATCGCCATCGTTCCTGGCAGCTACGCTGATAAACCGCCCACGTTTCTTGCTTGAGGGGTCCTGGGGCTCGGTCGTTTTCTCGCAGGCATTTCTAGGCAACCTCGCGATCTCTCGGTCTGGATTCTCATTCCTGAAAAGACTTAACGCCAAACTCCTTTATCCTTTCCTGGAACTCGAGTACAGTACTTGCTGTGTGAAAAAATGTGGGTTGCGTTGGCCAGAGCTTGTTGCAAAACCCACAGCTGTTTGGACTTGCACAGACTCCCGTTTCTGAAAACTGGGAGCTGCCTACTGAGCTGCCTTTGACTGTGGACATCTACAACTCGGGATGCTTTGGTTTATATCTCCCCCCCCCCTTTTCTTGACATTCTTTTAAAGGGAGCAAACAATGTACGGTCGCTGAAAAACCAGGGTTTAAGGGAGGCACTGATTTAAAACCAGTAATTCTCAACCTATTCTTGGCTACGGACTCTCCCCCCCACTCCCTTTGTGGCCCCAACTCAAGATTTCAATCCTATCATTTCTTCAAGTCTAGTGTCAGTCCTTTGAGGTAGGCGAGACGCAGGTGGTGGGGTTTCCAGGAAGGCCTCTTGATGGTTGCCAGGCCTTGGAGTAGTACCTCAAAAGCCCTCCCTCCCTTCTCCCCTCTTTTTAAGGACAGCCAAGCTGGGAGGGTATGTGTGTGTGGGCTGCTCTGTATCTCTCAACAGCTTCTCCTCTCCGAAGGCCAGGTAGCCGCTCCCTCTGCCTTTATTGACCTGGCTCCCGGCTACAGCCCTCTGTACCTGCTTCGTTCAAACTCCACCTATCCCCCCAATTCTCCCAGCCGCTGGTCCGTTTAGTTTAATTGAGGCTCAACCTGGGCCCAAGCTCAACCCCTTCAAAAAGCGTGTGGCGCCGTCTTGGGAATGACTGAGACGGGGCTTGGGGCGCAATCCAAGCCACTGTGGTTGGGTAACGCATAGTTTAACTGCAGTGGGTTCTCAACCTGGGCCCCCCGGGCCCTTGGGTGGTGGGGGTGGCCCGTGATGTCGCAGTGGGTCAGCGAAGGCTTGAACAAACGTGCTTTAAATCTCGAGTTAAGCCTCGGGGGTCCGTAGCGAAGAATAGGTTGGTTTTACTGTATTGCCTCCGTTAACCTAATCCTGGTTCCCCACCCCCACCCCCCAGCAACTGTTATTTGTTAATTCCCTTTAAAAGAATGGGAATAAACAGAAAAAAAAAGGGGGGGGAGGAATAAACCAAACCAAACCCAAAGATTATTAGAGAAATGCATCCGTTGCCAAAGGAAAAGGGGAAAAACCATTTAGAAAGTTCTTTTTAAAAAAGACAACATTTCACGAAATTTAATTTAATTTTCAACCAGAACAGATCACCCTGTGTTTGCTCAGCCCTTGTCCTTGCTGGCTGAAATAACCAGGTTGGCACCTGGAATTCCTTGAAAGAGCGTTCTTCTTTTTTTTCTTTTTTTTTAAAATGGATCACACTAAATCCATCCCTTTTGGCCAATAAGTACTATTCTGGTCTAGGAAATCCCACCAGCAGCCGCGAGGGGAAAGAGAAAGCCGGTTTAAATGGCCGGAGCTTCCTGGCATCTGTTCCTCCTGTTTCCCTCCACCTCCCCTTCTCTCTTTTTTCTCTCTCTTTTCTCTGTCTTTTCTCTCTCTCTCTCTCTCTCTCTCTCTCTCCCACCCTCCCTCCCAGTCCCTCCCCTCTTGCTGGATATCTTCCTTCTTCCTCCCAGGCCCTCCACGGGCTCGCAGCAGGCAGCCTGCCTTTTCAGCACTGGTCCCTGTCCACCACAATCCGGATTCGAGGCTCAAAGAGGTCCGAAATAACAAGCGGAGGGAATCGCTTCCTCCCCCCCCCCCCCAACTCGTGTAGAAGGATCAAGGCTGCCAGCCCCAGTTCGACACAGGTGCCCACAGGTGTGGTCCAAAGAATACCAGTGGGGGCTGCAATAGCCCGGTGGAAGCTCCCCTTGGTCTTCTGGGTGTCCCAGGTGGGACTGTTGACTCTCCTTCATCCCGATCTCTTCAACTCCACCTTCCCACCGCTCCCCCCGCCCCCGATTGGGAAACACCTGGATTAAAGCAAGGGCAGGACCCAGAGCTTGTTATCTGCTGGCCCCGGCTTGTTGTCTGGGGCCAATCAGCTCTTGTCCTTCTGCCCTACGGGTGGGGCCACAGTCCCGGGGAACGGAGGCCCAGATTCAAAGCTGAACATAATTAGAGGGTGACAAGATAGGGCTGGAGATCAACCTTCGCCCGCGGAACGGGTCTAATAAAATTATCACATCTCTGGTTAACCGATGACTTCATGATACAGTTACAGCCGGGAGAAAGGTAGGCATGCGGGGGGGGGGGGGGCTTTGGGAATTAACGACCCCAAGAAGTCCCCCAAACGCCCCGTGA
>JANHFL010005928.1:0-32808 GCA_032468155.1 Oxyrhabdium leporinum
TAGTGGGATTTGAACCGCTAGATTGAATCAGCAGAAGTGGCCTGCAGTTCAACACTCTAACCACTGCGCCACCTAGGGCCTTTGAAAAAGTAACAAGGTGTGGGCCAATCTTACTTGCATTTCTTACATACACTTTTCCATTACTTTTTGTTTATTAAGGCAAGTGTGTCTCATGTATTGGCCATATGAGATAAACCAGTTAGGGATGACAATCAGATGACCTAATTCTACTTTATTATAAAGCTATACTGATAAAATTTTGCAAGTACAATCTCACCTCTGTCTCCTTTACAGCCTGAGAAACTAGTGAGGGTCTCTTCTTAAGCTCTTGCCCTGACCAGCATCCAGTTGTGAGCTATTCTGCTTCTTGTTTGACTATTCCTTTGGTAGCATCTCTTTGTCATCTCACAAGATCATGTTCTCAGTGTCCAGAATCCCAGGAACATTTGTCTTTCTGGGCAGGGAATTCTCCTGTTTCAGCCTTCACAGTCAGCTATGTCTGCATAATGTTGTGCCAGAGTATAGGCCCTCAAATGGTTAGGTATGTCAATATTAATTAAATATGCCATAAGGTTGTATTCACTGGCAATAAAGGTTGGGACCTGGCTAGGTCCAATTATTTCTGTGTCTACTAAAGGGTGTTTAATGAGTGCTTTGGGCTGATCATATTCATGCTGAGTAGATAACCTGGAGATAAAACCAAAGATGAGATTTTAGTTGCCACTGCCTTTTTCCATGTGAATTAAACTAGTCAATGGAGCAAAGCTAAGGGGAACATGAATAGTTTGAGTCAATAGTTGAGTATGATCACTTGCATTCTAGCCTCCATTTTCATGAGGCCTGTCTCCAGTCTCAGGGTGCTATCAGATACACATTTTGGGACTTAAAGGGTCAATATTAAAAAAAATGGATTGAACATCTAATGATGTAGAATGAGAAATGGCACTCAGCTGGGCACCATAAAGAAATTGTGTTATTGGCTTAGTTTTGAATAGTTTGAATGTTGCAGGTATATAGTGGCCTCCTCTTGTCTTGAAATTCAAGGATGGCAGTTGAGCACCTCTGTGCATTTTCAGCAACATAGTTTCCACGAGGTTTCCTACTGTTGGTAGAATGAAGGATTACCCCAGGTATTTGAAACAGGAGGCCTGGTCGATCTTGTGACCAAGGTTCTTGGGTCTTTTGGCAAATGCCATGATTTTGGTTTTCTGATAATTGAGTACTAACTAGTCTTCCTTGCAATACCATGTTAGTATTCTCAATGCCCCCCTAGGACCAATAGTGTTTTTGAATCATCTGCATTATCAGCACAGAGTAAAACAGAAATGTCTTTCAGTTTTCTGGATGGGTGAAAGTTTGTATTGAGGAGATCTCTCATCCTGGAGTTGAATAAGAATGGGGCTAATATGCAGCCTTGCTTGACACCTTTCTCAGTTTCAATGTGGTGCTGGGGATTAAATGTATAATTCTAAATTCTAATACTGCCTTTAAAAGTCAGCTGAATGACTTTGGCCAATCACACTCTTCGAACCTTGGGGAAAAAGACTAATCCCAAAAATGTCCCCAATAAAATTGCATGGACTTATAGTTCACCAGGAGTCAAAAGTGAGTCGAGTTTATCATTATTTTTTTTTACAAAATATTAGAATTTTTCAAAGTCAGTGTATTATATGTTCAGTTCATGCATGTTTAAAATTAAACAAAAGGAAAATTGAAGCAACAGGGATTTTAAACAGCCAATCCAGCTACTTAAACCAACATCTAATATGGCAAACAATTAAAAATTGGGTTAGATATGATTGATATTTGGATGGAGACCATCAGAAATCTCAGAGCAATAGACTAGTCTGGGAAGTTAAAGAAAACATTCTGAAAAAGACATTATCAAACTGTTTCTGTACAGTTGCCAGAGAAAACAACTTGGGGATATTTATACATTTATCACTTTTTCAATGAAGATGTTATCTTTAACTGTGTATGTATGTGAGTAAAAGGGATGTTGGTTTGGATAAGTTAATTTTTTTTAAATGAAGTTCTATTGTGGATATACATGTCAACACAGGAACATAAGAAACAATGGATGGTAACGAGAGAAGAGAGAAGCAACTTAAAATTAAAGATAAATTTCCTGACAGTTAGAACAATTAAGCAGTGGAGTGACTTGCCTTTAGAAGTTGTGGATGCTCCAACACTGGAAGTTTTTAAGAAGATATTAGACAACAATGTGAGATGGTATAGGGTTTCTTGCTTGAGCAGGGGCTTGGACTAGAAGACCTGCAAAGTCCATTCCAGTTCTGTTATTCTGTTATAACAGGCTCTTCTGAATGCCAATCATTATGAAACTTGTCCCAAAAAATAAAAAACACCACTGATTTTAATATAATTGCTTTTGTAGGGACCAAACACCTTCTATGCTTACCATTGTTATACATAAAAACTACTTTAAATCAAGGCAATGTGTTTAACACTGATGTTAATTTCTTTGGAAGATGAAACTCTGTATATTATAAGATATGTAGGAAACTGATAAATTTTAAAAAGCAGTAAGCACATATTTTTCCATTTATAATCTAAAGAACAAAATTTGTACATTTTTTTTGTAGGTTCGGTGTCCATGGATGACAAGATTCACGGTCATATAGGAAACCAAATTATTCTTTCCAGACCCAAACACAGTACCAGACCACATTATTTCATATGGACTAAGAACTCTACGTTTATTGCAGATTATTCAAATAATACTATTATATCAAAAGAACACGAAGAACCAAACAAATACCATGTATTTCTTAATGGAAATCTAAAAATAAATAGATTGAAGAAAATGGATGCTGGAAATTACAAAGTAGAAGCATATGATGAAGCTGGAATGCATTTATTTCATGGATTAATTACATTGCAAGTTGATGGTGAGTTTTTGAATACCAATCTACCCTTCATCAACCTGTGAACACCTTTGTTTTACTTCTTTTCTCCTTCAAATTTGTACTTTGGATTGGCCATAGCTGGATTTCTGTGAGTAGTGATATTCTCATATGGTCTTTACCGTAAATTTTTAAAAATTGATCAGCATTAATAACATAGACAACCCTCCGAAAATAATGTCTTAGATTTCCAAGTCTCTAACAAATACCAATAGATTGAAGTGAGCTAAGAAAACTTGTCTGCCACTGGAAAACATTCAACACTGACAAAACATGATCATGATGCCATAGTTCAATTAGAAGGCAAGTGCCTGCAATTTGGGGGGGGGGAGTATTTTTCCCCATAGGATCAGAAATGAAATCCTCACTTGAGCTTTGTTACTGTATTGATGACAGTTTCTTGAAACCCTAAAATGACATTTCCTAACAGTTTCATGTTGATGTTAGATGTTGTATGGGACTGGAAAGGCATGGAACATGATAAAGCAAGGGTAGGAAATCTGTGGCCTTCTAGATGTTGTTGTATAACAACTTCCAGCAGTTCCAGACAGCTTGGCAAATAGAGAAGCCAAGCTTTGTAGTTTAGCAACATCTGGAGAACCAATAATTTCCCATCCTTAATCTCTCAGCACCACTACATGCATACAATCCGAAAGAATTAAAACAATGCATAATCTTGCTGCAGAAAGTCAGAATATCCGAAAAGATATCATAGACAGAATATTATTCTATGTTGGGACGACAGTGAAAACAAAAGATTAAAATTCCTCAAGCACTATTATAATACTTACACTTATATATTGTCCCATTATGGCACTCTGAATGATTTACAGTGTCAGCATATTGCCCCCAACAATCTGGATCCTCATTTTACCGACCTAGGAAAGATGGAAGGCTGAGTCAACCTTGAGTCAGTCAAGATTGAACTTCTGGCCATAGGCAGAATTAGCCTGAAATATTGCATTTTATACCACTAAGCCACAAGGCTCTGTATGGAAATAGTAGTCAAAAAGATAAAGATTTAATCCTCTATAAATTCTTGGATTAAAAATGTTTTTTAAATAAGGGTATATTTAAATAATTTAGCAGAACATATTTCTTTTCTTTCAGAGCTTCTACCAAAACTCAGTGAACTTTGTCCCCAAAGAACATTGACATGTGAGGTGAAATCTTCTGAGGAACCAAAACCCAGATTTAAATTGTTTCAAGATACTAAAGAAATTGAAATGTTTGTACAACCAGTATATGACAATGCAACATGGAAAGTGACATTACAATTAAAAGTCCTTTCTGGAAAATTCAGATGTGAGATTGATGTTAATTCTGAGAAGAATCATACTGAGAAACAAATAACATGTTCAGGAGAAGGTATTAACTTAGCTTCGTAACACACTTCTAAATGCTAGACTGTATAGCCTGGAATATTAAATATGAAAATCGTAATACAGTTTGTTTAGTTTCAGGCTTCATGTGTAAATTCAGACTGAGTGGTTTGTAAATTGTAATTTTTAACATGAAGAAATCAATTGTGAGATATTCCACATATCTAAATATATACAGTACCTGTAATTGTGACAGAGCCAACCAGTTGCATTAATAAATGCTAAATGAAATTGTGGTTTGTGGTTTGTTTGATTGCCAACTGTGATATAGTCAAGAAACCATTTTTAAGGAATAAATGCTTTGTGTTTCCCCTTATTTTTAACATCTTAGGCAGAAAAAATAATAGACTGTTTTTTTGTCTTTTGTATGTGCTCGCTTTCCTTCTCTATGTGCATGCATATATGTGTATAAGTACACACATACAATATTTTCTTATAAGTTTTTCTGTGTTTCAGATTTATTTGATTCAGGACCTATGCTCTTCATCCTGATAATCACAGGAAGTGTAGTCACATTGATCATCTTTTTGGCTCTGATTATTTACTGCATCAGAAGGCAGAAAGCAAAAAGATGTGAAAGGGAAAGTAAGTCTGGCATTCTTTCCATTTAAAATCGAACAAGCTTCTCTCTTTCTAACAACCAAGCATGCTAAATCTATTAGTCACTGTGAAATATATATGCACTAAATCAATTTCTAAATATATTTTAATGAAAACTAAAGTTCAGGTCTGGCCCATGGAAGAATGGAAGAAAGGAAACACTGAGAAAATACAGCATTTTACTTAATGTGTTCAAAAAAGCCTGATTTTTATAAAAGTGTGTGGTTTTGTTTTGTTTTGCTCTGCTTGTCAGCCTGGTTTCTACATTAAAAAAGAAAATAATATGTGATTTTGATTGCAAATTGAATTGGTTCCTCAAAGATGAAAAATCATTAAAGTGGGTGCATGGTGTTTTTTTTTTCCTTTTTTCCCTGCCAAGCAATTTTTTTTGGAAAACCCCACTGAGTCTTAAATATTCTGTCATGGGACATATTTGAAAGATTAGCAAAGAGCAGACAAAAACTAGAGTTGATTATGTTAAATTAACCTTTAAACACTATTAAACCTGAGTTACTATGATTATGCTTAAATTTGTCCTGTCAAATTAAACAATAACATTTAATATTGTCCCTTTTTCTCTCATAAACTTCACAGTCCTGTCCTGGCTTCTAATTAGGGGTAGATACTAGTAGAAAATCTCTTCAGTATGCAGTAAGGTACTTCTTCCTATCTTCATCATTGAGTAGGAACATCCCAACAAAATCTACTCAGTCAGCTTCCTTGGGTACTTTTGGCAATCCCCACTACTCCAACAGGAAAGTCAAGGTTGAGAGTCTTTCAGAATTAGTCCCACTAATTGACTTTTTATTCTTTGGATGACAGATGACTTTCTTGTTCGTCAATTTCTTTAGTTTGACATTAAGGAATAGGAGTAATCCTCTGATTGGGCTCTGTGGCTTCTGACTAGTCTTGGTAGTAGACTTTCCTGCCTTTTATATTGTATATTGTTTAATTTTATTTGATTTAATTACATATATTTTGTTAGTAAGAATCTAGCTTATTTATTTTTTTCTATGTTAAAGGCCTTTTTTTGTATTTCATTATTTCTGTAGAGTTGTGCTACATAAGATTTCTGTACACTACATCTATTTTGTACTTTTGTATATTTCAATTAATTGATATTCTTTATTTCTGATCCATGTTTACTTTTTAAAGTGGATGATGATGATGATGATGATGATGATGATTTACCCAACGCTTTCCAAGACTCTGTGTCCTGAAATAAGTTTTTTTTTTAAAATGTGATATCAAGTAGAGATGACTGGAGATGATAAGAAACAAAAGGCAGCCAAGTGATAATCAAGCCATCATGATGCAGATTTCCCCAACCAATAGCACCCAGATATATTGGATTACAACTCTTCATTTTGATGCTGGCTGTTGTAAGGATATGTGATGTTACCAATTTGGGGAAGGATGACTTAGACCTTGGTGCTGGATTGGAAACTTTGATATGGCAGGCTCTTTATTTCTGAGACCTTTGTCTAGATTTGAATTAGCATTGGAAATTGAGTATTTAATAATAATATATGCTACTTTACCCTTGCGATATTCTGCATAAAATTCATGCCATCTAAGAGCTGATTTTGTACTGCTGCTCTTCAATTAGGTCAATCAGTATTACTCAGAATTTTTGTTTGTTTCTCCTTATTGCAGCTGAGGAGTATGCCCTGCAAATCCAGATTAAGAATCACATGCAACAAAGGAAACTTCCTAAGGCTCCTGTTTCTTCTGGCTCTAATCCACCATCTCAAAAAAGCAGCTCACCTCCTTCTGAACTGGAACAACAGATTGGTCCCTCCAAATCATGCACTCATCCAAAACCACCCAGGCGCATAAAAAAAAGCCTTTAGGTATTTTTGTGTTGCATACTTACCTCAGAGGAAATACTTTTGCTTTCCATATTAGCATTGCAATGTCTGTAAATTTATGGTTAGCCAGTCAACTCTGATCAGGCTTAAAGTGGGACTGTTGGCAAATAGATTAGAAAATCAGAAGATTCAGAGTAACTTATTATTCCCACACAAAAAGCTATGTAGGACTTCATAACTAGAGAAGCTTTGGCCTGTTTTAATGGTTGTATCATTGCTGTTGTTTTCAAGCAATTTAAATATTTTCTTGCATGACATTGTTCTATATTTAAATTTCTTATACTATATCTTTGTAGTTTTGCATTATATTTTTGTAATACATATGCAGAGAATTGCATTTAAAGCATTAAAAAGAAATTTGAAATTTGTTCCATATTTGTTCTATTTCAAATTTCTAAAAGAAATTTGTTCTATATTTGCATTGTTCTATATCTATATGTCCTATACTATATCTTTGTAGTTTTGCACTATATTTTTGTAATACATACAGATAATTACATTTAAAGCAATAAGAAGAAGAAATTTGAATGGAAAGAAGACTAGAAAATTAAAAAAGGGGTAAGGGATCAAAAAGACAGACAAGAATGAGAGAAATGAGAAAAGAAATATAGAAAAATGATTTCCAATTTTATTTGTACCTGTGTGGAGGAACATTAATGTTTGTGAAGAATGTAAGAATTATCTGCTTTTTTCATTACAAAGATAAAATGATTGTCCCATTTCCATGGTGGTCATGTGGAGAAATTTGAAAGTTCACCTCTAGATCAGAGTTATATCTAAACCTAAAAAAACTACCTAATGTCAGTTATAATTACCAAACAAGCCAGATTCAAACTTCAGATAAAAAAGATGGTTATTTCTAATGAATATAAATAAGATTCACAGTTTGTGTTTTATATTTTACATGAAGCTGTAGTCAATGAAAAATAGAAGTGCAGACTTTCAGCCATTTTGTAATTGCATAGGAGGGGAGGCAGAGAGAAACAAGCACAAGATACACTGTCAGTCTTACTCTTTGTACACTAAACTATAGTTTAGCACAGTTATGGTGGTTGATGAAAGCCATTTCTGGAGTCAGCAGGGGTGTTCCCCATCTCTGCCTTTCCCATGAGTTTATTGATAAACTTGGGGGGTATCACCAAGCCCTTTATCAGGAAATCCTTGGAAATCCCATGTTTGTCCATGGGAACCCTGTGATCTGAAGCATGATGAATGGAGTACTGGAGACAAGCCACTTGTGCAAATGTCACTGTACATGAAATTAATGGTGGGAATGGAAGCTCTTGCTCGTATTCTGGCTCTTATAGTTTTGCTCAATTTATATGTTTCACTCTCTGCATTCATAGTTTGTCTTCTAGGGACACTCAGTCAAAAGCATCTTCAATTAGAATCTGAGAAAGAGCAGAATAAAAATAAAATAAATAGTAATAAGAAGAGTAGACAATTGCAAAATATATTTATTTCAAACATTCAATTCCTGTTTTTCAACTTAAAAAGCATTTGGAGTAGGCTGATAATTTGAAAGAGAATTAAACATGCAGCTACTATTAAACAAACAATAGCAGTTTACCATTGTCTAGCTCCTAAATTCAAGCCATTGATTAAAGTCAGCCCTCCCCCCAAAAAGTTTAGTTTAGACCTAAGTAGCAGCTTCTGGTTGCCTGCCAAATAGAAAAAGGAAGCAGAAATCCAGTTTGACACCTGCTTGTTTTGCCTGAGCTACTTCTAACTGTGGGAAAATTGCACATTTCTAAATAAAAATGGAAACATCCCACATCAGTCTCAGTCACATTTCCCCCACTACTGCTGCCATAGCATCAAAGTGCTATAGTTTGGGTAATTGTTAGAAGTGGCTGGTTGCTACAGGCTAATGTATGTCTCGGTGGCTTTCTGGTTCTGTATAGAAATAGAATAAAATAGAAATATATTCCCCTCATATCAATTTCTCAGCCTTTCAGGCAAATAGTAAAACAAAAGCATACAACATATTCTGAAAAGATGAAGAATGGTAGCATTTTTTAAAAAATCCCTTTTGAATGGAGCAGTAGTTATTCAGAGGATAGGACGCTGATTGAATGCCAGACTTTATACTGTTTGGAGAGTTAATTTTTTCATGTAGTCCTCTGCCTAATTTCAGCAAGCTAGCAGATGTAAATGTGGTTAGAATTTTGGCTTTAACGTGCTTTGAAAGATTCATAAGGGCAGATGGTTCTGATATATAAGTGTTCTCAAGGAAAAGAAACAATGATTAAACTAATAAAAATGTTGGGGATCAAGAAGCCTAGGCAATTCATGTGACTGGTTTTCTAGTCCATAATGAATATCTAACATTTGTACATTTCAACCTGACATATCGTTCAGATACATAATATTAATATACCAATAGCCCAGCATTTTGCTTTAAAGTTAAAGTTTTTAAAGTTAAAAATCACTGCACAAATGGTCAACTTTCAGTATAACCAGCCTTCTTCAAGTGGTGTTTTTGAAATGTCTTAAAAGGACTACTTGCCCTATTAGCAATGCAAATGGTGTTTCTGGCAATGAAGAATTTTCTATCCAGATGAAGAAGTCAAATGAATTAATTGGAACTCAAAGTACAAACTCAACAACAATAACAACAAAATCTAAACCAACTACATTAGGCTGAGAGAAAATAAAAGTTTACAGATGTTGTTGAAGTGCATTTCCCAGCATGACCAGTAGTAGGAGATACTGGAAGATGAAATTTAACATTATCTCCTAAATTATATTGGGGGCATATATCTTGTCCAATGTCCACCACATACTACCTTCTGTTTTCATAAGGATGTGCTGTAAAAACATGGAGAGCATTTGAATGACTTTCTCAGTCTGGATATGGATTTATTGAGTTGGAAATATATAAAAAAGTGTTTCCCAACTTTCATTGCAACAAGTTTAAACAAATTTAGACTTTATACAAACAATTATTTATTCCTGCCTTATCCCATCCATTATCTAGGGATACATAAAGCACAATCTTCTCATTCCTCGTATTGGCAGAAAGTCTATAAATGATTGCTGGAAGTAACAACATAGCTTGTATTAAACTTGATCAAATAAATATATTTTGTATTTCTTCCTTTTGCTTCTAACAATCTTAATATTTAGTTCATTCAAATATTGTCATAGGATTTATCTTCATTTCTTCTTAGTAGCATTGCACATAGTTCTTTAAGCTTTAACAAGCTTATTTTGTACATCAGAAAAAAATTGTTCAGATCAATTTCTTAGTTTATCATGGAACTGAATTTAAGACATCAGTTGATTTCTTTTGTAGATCCGATGAAACAACCTTTTCGAAGTCATTCTCTTGGCCTGACAGTTGTAAACCTACTTACAATACTATATCTATCTTTCCAGAAAAAAATTGGTTCTATATTTTAAGCGGACATCGTTACTGGCATTGGTGATATTATGGCTATTAATTTCTGATTCCATTCATCAGTATTTTTATTGTTACAACATTTATACACTTGTATTTTTTTTTCTTCATAAAATGTTTAGTTTTCCATAGTGTAAATTTTTAAATTATGAAATTGCTTATCTTTGTTATGTCTCTGAGAAACCAAAACAGGTATATTTCTTATGAGAAGCTATGTGTTCTTTGCAATTCCAAAATTATAATAATTGTTTCAATGTTTCAATATTCCAAATTCAAATTGCTTTGAATGCTCTCACTCCCTGCCTGACATAGTCTTATGAATTAACTCAATATGAGGTTCTTAGTTCAATGCAATTTTGTGAATTCAAAGTACTAATATTTAAACAAGTCAATTTAGTATTAATCAAAGGTAGGTTTAGGCATAAGTTAAACAAACTCTGATTGAGAACCTCACATCAAAAGGAGTATTTCAAAATTTCAGATTTTGCTTCATTTATTACAGTTTTACTATAATTTCATATATGAACATAAATTAAAATTTCCTCAAAAGTTAAGATATGTTTTACTTCTATATGTATTCATACCATCTGTTCAAAGAAGGCTCTTCCTCACTCTATCAGGAGTTTGTAATGCATATTAGTAGCATGCTTTCCAAGTTCACTTAAGTTACAACATTAGTCATGTTAGTACTTGCAAATAGAGCCTCTATGATTCCCATAGCTTAAGGCTTCATCATATCTAAATCCGGCTCTGATGTTAATGATTATTTTAAGAATAAAAAAAAATAGTAATGCTGCCATCTAGTGGAAAATGTTTTTCCACATTTTTAGATATAAGTGATCTCCATTTTTCTTACATTGTATCAAGCAGTTACTACACATGTATAGAAATGTATTCTCTTCTAAACACATTTGAGTAAAGTACATCATCTATTTTTTGTGTAGAAGTATTATACCTTATATAGATGCATTAGGCATAATTTCATCAGAGGGACATCTATCAAATAAAGAATCTGCATCTTTTAATTATCTGCCTAAACATTCCCTACAAAGACATAGAAAAAAACCCAGGAAAAGAAATATATTAAAACTATATAAATGTCTTAGATACTGGAAACTTGAGATAATAGAGACATTATTTGCAAGATTCCCACTGCCTAGTGAGATAACTTAGATGGTCTGCTTCCAGTGGAAGTTCTTCTGTTCAGTTGCAATTTAAGGTTGAACATAGTTGCCCAGGATTTATGAAAGTCATAAGACAGTATGGAGGTTGCCATTCACATGGGCATTTTAAAAAGGTCCAGAACCATTTCCAATTGGCTCACAATATTTAATGGTTTCTTTGACATTTTTAAAATAATTCTAAGGAGATGAAACAAAGATGGTAGGAATATGCTGAAATATTGGTACAGTAGAGATGTCACTATTCAAGATACATTAGAAGATATTCCCTACTTACAAAAACCTCTAACACTAGAAGATAAAGTTAGATCAACATTCTAATTATTACAAACTATTATGAAATGTTCTTAATTTAGTTGTTAACAAACTATTATACAAACTTAATTCCACATGCTAGCAAAACAATAACGATCATTCAACAGAGACTACAACCCTATATGGAAAAATAGATGCCAAATATTCAAGCCCTATCAGATATACCCATCAGACATATTAAGTAGATCAGACTAAGAAAAAGCCACTGTATAGACCCAAGCTATTAGAAGAGCTATAGTAACAGAATATTGCAAATCTGAATGTGCTACTTTCTCCCCTCTTTTAACTTTAAAAGAATTAAGAAGGGCTGTTTTATGCATTTTCACAAATTATTTTCTTGGCCTGGACCCTAGCTTCATACATATGAATGTTGCTCAGTAGTGGATCTTTCTTCTTTCCTCTGATGGCAACCAGAAGTGGTGGAAATTCTACTAGTATGTGGTCCAAGACTCAGACTCTGAATCTGATTTTGTAAAAGCTGCTCCAGCAGAATCTGTCAGCTTCAGGATGCACAAATCACCTCAGGCTGATCAAATGCAGGAGTAGTCAGATGATGACAACATCAGGCCCCCCACCTCCCACACTCAGTGAATTGAGCAAGAGCAAATCAAAGATATTATATGAGGCTCTTTGCCAAGCAAGCGACTAGATCTCTTGATTAAAGACAGCTGGTTACAGTATGATTTAAGAGGCTGCTTTGACCCATGTTCTTTCACTGGAAACAATCATCTGATTTCCTGCTGTGGTATGAATCTTGGTTGTCAAACTCTGATCCTAGACTAGCCGCCCAGTGGACTTGCCTATCTGACTTCTCATTGAATTTGACTTCTCTGCCGTGTTTCATTGCACCTATTCTTATGGATGTATTTATAATATGAAAGCTGTAAAGCCTAATCACTCCCATGTTCTACCTTCTAAGCCATCAATCTTTTCACAAAGGCCAAAGTTGTGCCATCAAAATTCAGTAGCATGATCAAGGAATGCTGAAGGGTTGCAAATGTTGCTCATTGTTACCTTATTGCAATACTGTTGATGCTTGTTGTTTTATTTACAGGTGGTCCTCAATTAATGACAACAATTGGGACTAGAATTGCTGTTGCTTAGTGACACAGTCATAAAGCATAACATCATGTAACTGTTCCTTTCAGCAATAGCAATTCTGGCCTTCCAGGTTGCTGTTGTTAAGCAAATTACTAGGTTGTTAAGCAAAGACATCATATAATTGCCATTTGCAGTCTCCTGCCAGCTTCTCCACTGATTTTGCTTGTCAGAAGATGGCAAACTAGGTTGTAAATGGCAATTATGTGACCATGGGACAATGCAATGTCATAATTGCAACCAGGTGCCTTGATTATGATCACATGACTTCAATGATCCTGCAATGGTTGGAATTCCAAGGATTGGTCATAAGTATCACTCACTTGTTCAGCACTGTTGCAAGTTCAGATGGTTGCTGAACAATTGGTTATTAAGCTGTATTTAAGTGAAAAAACCCCCATTGGAATCAAGTTACACTTTCCTTCTGTTTTATTTTCAGCTTTTAGAAAAAAAATCCCACTATTTCATTACAAGATTGTATTGAGCTGGAAATATATAGAGTAGAGCGCTAAATGCAGATGAGTCTATCTTCCGATGAAAATTATTAAAAGGAAAGGCCATTTTTATTTTCATTAGTTCGTGATATTATGATCTATCAAGATAATTAGACCAAAAAAAAAAAACACCACAAAAAAATCCACCTAGGAACACTAGGGGGGGCACAAGAATAAGGCAACCGCTTTCTGTAGAAAATTTTTGAAGATATTTTTTTTATTTCCAGATATTAAAACAACTGGATTGTAGAGTATTAGAAATCTGGTTTTTCAGTACTAGGCCTTTCTCCCAGGCCTCCATATGATCCATGACCACTGGCAAATTTATTTGGATGTTTTATTTATACATTTAGTGTTGTCTTTGCACAAACAGTGATTAACAGCAGACACATTTGAAACACACTCTTCCTTTCATGCATACATGCCTGTACTTATCTGTCCCAACATACATAATCTAAAATATACAGGGCTGTTTTCATCAGTGAAGCATGGACGGTTGAAGAGAATATGTGAATACTCCTGAACTTAGAGAAAATGAACACAAAATGAATTAGACAATTATTTGTTCATTTATTAATTTTAATTTTAGTCTGCCCAATATCTGATAGGGTCATTCTCTAGAATATGCTCAAGTCTATTTGTAGGCACAGTCCTAGCAATGGGCATAGTGAAATGGCCAAACAAAATATTTGGGGTGTCAAATCATAAGTTATTTATGTTTTCTTATTGAACTTCATGACAGATTGGAAGGAAATGCTACCTGAGGTAGGAAAATAACTTCAGCAGACCATATAAATTCAGAGAACAACATTTCTTAGAAGTAACTATTGGCCAGCTATTAGAATCTTATCTCATGTCATTTTCCTGGCCCATCATCAACTTTAAGCTCCCAGTTATATTTGTTACCAGTTTTAAAAGAGCAGGTGCATTATCACTGATCTATAATCTATACAGTAATTTATTTCCACCATGACACCTGACAAGACTTCAAAAAGAGTATTCCCTTGATGCTACAGATTATTAATCTGATTTTTCAACTTCATCCAATTTTACCCCTCCCTGCCCTGTCATTCAAATTTGAAAGAAACCCAGGTAATATTGGGGTGGAAGGGGTGATGGATATCCTTTATAGAGGCAGATAGTGTTGGGCCAGGGTAAAAGATTATCACTGGACTTCTTCAATTCCATTGACCTCAATCACATTTTTGCTGCGAAAGGTCAGTGAAAAGATAGCACTGTCATCTCTTTCAAGAGCCATTATGTTGACGATTAACTTCAAATACTACTAAACTGCAATCCAGAAAGCAGAGCTAACATGATGAAGGATGTGTTACTATAATTCAGTCTGTTCCAGAAGGTCAAGTGTTGTTCACCCGTGTATCTAGCAAAAGAATGCTCAATCCAAAATAACTTAGTTATGACACATAGACATTAAAAGACTGTCGAGCTGTAACAGTTCTAAAATTCTTTCTATTACTCAGCTAATAAGAAACATGGATTCTGCTACTGATTTTTAAAAGAAAATATGAAATCCACTATAAGGTGCATCCTTTGTAGCCCAAAGGTTCCAAGCTTCAGCTTATGGCAGTTTCTGTTAAAGTAACTAAAATGGAAGTATTCTGAATGATCCCTTCCCACATCAGTTTCTAGGATAGTTGTTTAAATAGGTATGAGCTAATAGCTTGTAGTAATCAGATCACAGATTTGAAAAGACTCATTAAAACCATAAAGTCTAACTCCCTTGCTAAGTAACAGAATCCAAATAAGCCTCCCTATAAAATGACTGTCTAGCTTCTGCTTAAATGTATTCCCAGAAAAGGAGATTAACACTTCTCTTGCAGTCACTATTTTTTCCTTAATATTCAAGAAGTATATTCCTTCTTGTAAGTTATGTCCATGTCCTATGCTCTTGGATAATTGGAAACAGGTACTGATCTTTTATATGACATCCCTTTAGATATTGAGCAATGTTGCCATATTCTCTGCCTCTGATGTTCTCTTCAATATCTTTCTCTAAATCAGGGGTGGGCAATAAATTTTCTCAAGGGGCCACGTGAGAAACTGGGATTGTTGTAGAGGACTGCTGCTGCTAATGCCCTGCTGACACCCACTCCCTGTGACTGATGTCTCATGCCCCGATGATTATGCTCAATTCCCTGCCACCAATGTCATCCCGTCCCCAGTTGCCACTATCTGGTGCTACAGGCCAGAGTGAGAGAAATCACAATCTGGATGTGGCCCATGGGCTGCAAAATGCACAGGTCTGCTCTAAACTATTCTACATTCATTATAGAAACTAAAGCTTTAAAATGTGGGGTGGGACTTCTAGTGAAAACAGATGATTGTCCAGTGCAGAAAACTCTTTCTCAATTGAAGCTTTTTCAATTGGAAATTGAATTCCTTAAGTTTTATGATGTGCTGGGTTAGGGAGAGTTCCAGAATCACCCCACAAACTCCTTGCAGCAGTTTGCAAGGAGACTCTGAAGCAGCATTCCAAAGTAGCCAGGTGAATCATCCATAAGCTGGCAACCAGGGCTACAATCACTTCATTGTGAAAAAGCAGCCATTTTGGAATTTATTTTTCAAATGGACAATAACTCATGCCTTTTACTTCTTAAGCACTTGCTTTAATTTTTATCTTTAATAAATTAAAACAGCTTCTCTTTAGTCTTAGAATGTTTCTTCTTTTTGAAGATCTATGCCATTTTAGGACATTGTTCTTGTTGAAAAATGAAAAAGAATTGCTGGAGGTCAGTTAACATAAGCATATGATTTTAAAAGTTGCGGTATTATTTCCTTACTACCTCAATTTATTGAATTTGCCACCTTTATTTGATGTTGGGAGTTATAATCATAACCCTAATCCTAACCCCTTAAAGTAAAAGTAAAGTAAAATAAAATAAAAGCAAACAAAAAGCTGAAATCTTCTGACTTTAATGGTTGACCAGGAGATCTACAAAAAGCTTTTTTTTTAAAAGATATTTCTTTGACCACAAGAGGGAGCTAAAGAACAGAAACAACACAGAAAACATTTAAGTCAGACAGAAACTGCCAAAATTATAAACAAAACAATTCATTTTATAGATCAACTATGTTCCAAAGATATCATGAAAGATGGGCAAGAGGAACAAATTACTCTAATAATTGGAAGAAAGAAGAACATTTCAGAGATGTAATCAAGTGCAGAAAGTTATCAAACCACTGCAGTGATCGCATAAGTATTTGACAATGCAAAGGATTTAACTCTAATTTTGGAATATAAACCTGATACCAACTGTGCCTATTATGAAGATGGTTTAATTACAAGTTCCAGAGTGTAATTGAAAAAAAGAGTTGCAAGTAAATCAATAATCCTCAAGTGAACAAGTTTGAGATTTCAACTTTAAAATCAAAATGGAAATTGATAACATTGACATATTTGTTTTAAAAATCATATTGAAGAATCTTTTGAGAAACAGAGTTTATATTTAATAGGTGTTCTAAAGAAGAAAAGCATTTTATTTTATAACTACAAACTGGAGGGAGCTACTGAAATTTAATGTTAACTGAAGTTAGAATAGCTTTTTTTATTGGTTTGACATATGTAATCAAAAGATTACATTTTTGTGCTTATAAACTAAATTTGAAAATAGGTTGTTTCTTTTCTTTTAATTTTGTTTCTTTTCTTTTCTTTTTTCTTTTCTTTTTTCTTTTCATATACTTTCTTTCTTTTTCATATTGAGTAATTCCCAAGTTTGCAAAATACTATGGAAAGTGAATTTGAAACTATGTACGTTAAAAGGGAGTTTAAAATTAATTAGAATTAATTATTTTAGTTATAAAGATAAATTTTAAAAGAAATGTTTAGAGTTATAAAATGAATATAAAGAGTTTCCCCTTTAAGATTCAAAAATTTGAAGAAGTATAGTGATTTTATTTAATATAAATGATGTTCATTTAGAAAAATTAATAAGTATAACAATAGAGAAGAAAGGAAAAAAATGATTTGGTTAAGATGATGTAAATTGTTTTAAACCCAGAGATTTTATTTGGTCTTGTTTCTATTTGGATATTATTTCTTTTTTTTTTTGTGCTTGAGAAAAAAAATGAAATTTAGAATTTAGACTGAATATTTAGTGAATAATTGTGTAACGAACTAGTTTCTAATAATTATGGGCAATGTAAAAAGCTGCAGTCATATTAGCTGTATTAGTATTTTACTATGTTGCAAAGAGGAATTCAATGCCTTTTTTCTTCTTTTCTTTTTTTTTTGAAAATTCTGTACTTCTTTTTTTCATTAATCTTTATTTCTATTTTATTTTATACTGTAATAAATCTCAATAAAAATGTGGGGTAGATAATGCAAAGGCAAGCATCACTGGAGAAACTTTGATCCTTGAAAAAAAATAGCAAAGTAATAAACACAGATGCTGATAGAAAATGAGATTGCCAGATTTTATTTATTTATTTATTATTTGTCATGTTTGTATAGCCATTCATTTCACAAGAAAGTGACTCTGGGCAGTGAACAGCACAATAAAATAAATACATACATACATAAACAATCTTTATATTATTAAA
The DNA here is from genome assembly GCA_032468155.1 of Oxyrhabdium leporinum. Lineage (NCBI taxonomy): Eukaryota > Metazoa > Chordata > Lepidosauria > Squamata > Cyclocoridae > Oxyrhabdium > Oxyrhabdium leporinum. The sequence goes on from JANHFL010005928.1 coordinate 17,829, forward strand.
ATGGAATGACTGTCCTTCCCCAAATATGTGCATCTATTTACTGATGGATATAATTATTAGTTTGGGAGATTATTATGAAAATCCATTCTCAGGATTCTGATTCTTTGTTCTTATTAACTTTCTCAACCAGGCTTTTTCTAGGATGTTTTTTTTTCTTTGAAGGTGGCGTAAGTTTTTCATCATTGCTAATGATGTACAGTATATGTCAGCAGGCTTGATGAAACTTGCACAATTATTATGCTAGATCTGATTAAATGACACAATACCAAATTCTATTTTGATTCATGTAGCTTATAGGATTAAACATGATGTAATCTCAGTTTCCTGGAACTAGTTACAATACATACCAAAGGTGTTTTCTGGTAACTGATAACCCTAATGGGATTAGAAAGATTGACTTACAATAATAGGGTTGGACAGAGTGAAACAAGGTATGGTAGAGCAAGACTTCCTTATGGTAAATTTGCTCTTGCTTACATTATTCATGGAATGATGATAGATGGTATACAACAATATGTGGGAAAAAATCAGGAAAAGAACTAAAAATAAAACTTACGGAGCTGTTTATATATACTTTAATACAATCTATGGCATTACTTCAAAAGCAAAGCACTATTTAAGAAGGGAGTGCATGCGAGTGTCAATTTAGTCTTGATTGCCAGGACAAGTCTCTATAGCTTTCTTGTCAATTTTTTCTAAAGTGGTTTTCCATTACTTTATTTCTAGGATTTACAGCGAGTAACTGACCAAATGTTAACCAAATAGCTGTGCCCCTGAAGCAAAACTACAATTCAGTCTTCTGGTTACTGGCATGTTGTCAACAACAATAACTACTATTACAATTACTACCCACACACATACACACACACACACATTAAAATTTTTCTCTCTTAAAAAGACCATCTTAACTTAAAAAAATCAAATTAACAGGGGACATAGTTGAAGTGAATAAATTATGCATGACTGACAGTGGTTCTTACACCATTTTCCATCACTGAAAATACTAAGACATATGAATATCCATGAAAGTGACAGGTGGAAGAGTTAGTACTGACAACACGAAATACTTACTTGCATAGTATGTACTTAAGTTGGGAATTTAATATCTCAAAATACAATGATGGTTTTACCAGGGAGCTTTAAAGGCAACGTTAAAAGGTTGATTTGGATGAAACATAACTCTTATCACTGACTGCCAGATTTATATCACACTTTTCATTCTGGAGGTCAAGAAAGCACATAACATGCTCCCTCTTTTATTATCTTCACAGCAGCTCTGTAAGAAAGATTGCACTGAGAGGTAATGACTGACCTAAAAAAGCATCTGAGAAAGTTGAAGGACTTGGTTGAATGTTTCTGAGTTTGAAAACCAAAAAAGACAATGGTAAATCACTTTATAATTATTTCAAGAAAAGGGAACATTTCCATGTAGTCAACAAAGTCAAACTTGAGTCAAAAACAAGATAAGACCTGGAATTGTAAAGCTATATATGTCATTGCATCTTCTACCCACAGCTAATGGAAAAATTTAAATTTGATAAAAAGAATTATGAATTTGAAAATGATAAGACTGAATTTCATATGGACCTATAGACGACCATATATAGATGACCTATAGATGATCATATAACAGATTAACAGAGTTGGAAGGGACCTTGTAGGTCATTTAGTCCAACCCCCCTCCCAAGCAGGAGACCCTACACCATTTCTGACAGATGGAAGTCCAGTCTCTTCTTGAAATCTTCCAGTGATGAAGTCCCACAACTTCTGAAGGCAAGTTGTTCCATTGGTTGATTGCTGTCACTGTCAGAAAATTGCTGTCATATAATTGCCAAGAAATATAAACTTTCACTGAAAATGGACATAGAATGAACAAGTTAAAGACAATGATAAAACAGACAATATATAATATACAGCTGGGTCAATATGGAAGAAAAGTTTGAAATTTAAACTGAATTATAATTTTAAGGAGAACTTTTATAAAATGATCTATTGATGGTTTTAACATCTCATAAATTGTAAAAACATAAAATAGATTTCAAATGTTGTTGAACTGAGGATAGGTTCTTTTATCTTTAGTAAACGTGTAAGAAAATTAGTAGATATTGGGATAAAATGTATTTTGATACAGAAAATTTAAAAAGTGAGTGTACTGCATATTTTTTATTTTGGGTTAATGGACAAAAGATTGAAAGATCTTATGGAATTTTGTTTTTATATATGGAAGAATGAATGGTGAGAGAAGGCAGAATGGTGAGAGAAGGAAGAATGAATTGGCGGAGAAGGCAAAATTGACAGCTTTGGTTAAAGAAAAGACTAACCAACTTTATTTTTACTTGGAAACCACTTTTAGATTTTTCATGAAAATTGAAAGAAATGACGTTTTTATTTTGGAAATTGATGATTTGAATTATATGCGATTATAGAAACAGTGTAGACTAATTTTAGAGTAAGAATCTGTTTTATTTTTTATCTATATCTGTATGAAAGACAGTTTATTTTTTATTCTTATCTTTTTGAAATTCAATAAAGATATACAAGGGCAGACTTGACTCAAGCCTTTACTTTCACTTAAGAAAAGAGTATGCATATATACATATATACAGACAGGGAACAGTATGGATTTTGGAGTGGCTGAAAGGATATTTTTGGTAGTAAAGAGCGAAGTCTTGCAATTCTGTCCTGAGGCAGGGATTCTTCCTGTTATTTTTTTTTCCAGTAGCAGAGTGCATTCTTGATAATGTGACAGTTAAATGCTAATATTATTCTTTCATTTTCACTGTATTTTCAGAACTAGGTTGGGATTAGCATCCACTGGCATCATGAAATAGAGCTTTTTTACCCGAGTCAGCTGCTTCTAGGTTTATACGAAATGCGTAATCTTAAATATATTATAATTTCCCACCGACAGATTTCATTCTGAGCTTACCATATTCTGAAGCCCGGCAAAAATTGACCACAGATGAGCTGAATTCATAGCTCTTGCTCATCTTAAAACATTTACAGTGTGTTGGTATCTTTCTGTTATGGCTGGGAATTCTGGTAGTCCCAATACCTATGGAAGGCACCATGTTACTTTACTGCAAGCTAAATTGCAAAGGATTGGCTTGGAATATTCTGTTATTGTTAATTATTTGATCCATGCAAGATTAATAATACCAAGTAGAAGAAATATACTCAAGATACAGAAATAATAAAAAAGCTGGAAGCAAATACTAAGCAAATAAAAATACAGCAGTAATTACATATACTTTTATCATCAAAAGGGGAAAAAAAGAAACTGGAAAGATAAAAATGCAAGTACCATGCAAGCATTAACAAAAGGTAATTTGTTTGAAAAGGACGATACCAGAAAAACTGTTTTTATGTGCAATCTACTTATTTCAGGGACATTGGATGGCAACTGGCCAACTGATCAAGTTTTAAAGACCTGCATTTAAACCTTGAAATATGCATAGAAAGAAACCAAAAACCAATAGATTCATTGACTATTGGAAAAATATTTTGCAATAGCATAAACATTAATGAGGAAACAGCAAAGGTAGGGAATGAAGTGTATATTCTGCCGCCAACAGTTCAAAATTATAAAAGGGTGGGATGATATAAATGATGTGTATTTTTTCATACATAAATGTCCCCACATTGATATAATATGGCTCAATTGATAGTTTATAGTTCCCTGCTGTGTGAATCCAGTGTTAATACAGTAAACACAAGATTCCGTTAACCAATAATTCACAATCAGATTGTAGTTATGTGGTCTAATGTGTTCTGCCAAATAATTTTACAGAAATTATTAATTTTTCCTTGTGGTGTAGCCTACAATTTTTTTCAGTAACACACTTTAGAGAAGCTTACACAGATGCCTTGCTGGATTTCTAATTAAAATATTTCTAGAACATGATTGCTCTTTCCATTTCTCTGATGTCATCAGAGCTTTAGATTTATCTTCCTACTGAGGTTGAGAGCAGGATATCTCTAGGGTACATGTGGGGACAAATAATGAAATAATTTTAATATCCTGACATCTGTTTTGTAATCTGCACGTTGGGGGACAAAGCTTGAGTCAGATCATCACAAGCCTGGATTGTCATTTTGACAAAACTATCAGATTCTGCAGGTGCCTCTGTTGGCAGACCTCCATTATACTGGGAAATTTTATACTTAACATGAGTAAAGACACAAACTTTGGTGATTACATTCATGTGTTTTTAAAGCAGCATTACAGGTAGGATTTGCTTTACTCTGAATTGTATTTTTGGGTTTTTTTTTAATCTCATCATTAGCCTGAAATTCCCAAGCAGTTCTCCATCTAGATACTACTACCCAGGATCAACTATGTTTAACTTCTGAGAAGGTAATGCCATCTCTTGAGGTTTTCCCATTTTGGCAAGGTTGAATGTTGAATTCCAATTCATGTATTTGAGCTTGCCAACTTAGTGCCACCAGATGTCTTGGACTATGGTGCCAGGAATCCCTAAGTCTGTCCCTGGCTCAGGTGCAATGTTACTAAGTCATGCATCTGAAGTGATTCTAAGGCTTTGGAGATGTTTCAACTTTCTCAGTTTACTCAAAAAACCAATTATCTTGTACTTAAACACTTTTAAATGCTATTCTGAATAAGCAGGATCCAATTTCTATATAGGATTTTTTTTTTAGAAAACAAATCTTACAAAACGTTGAGAATTATGGTGAAATTAAAGCATTCTTGTGCAAATTTCTTGAGATTTTGGTTGTTTTGAATGAGATTTTGTGGAAATTTGCTGATCTTATGTCATTTTTAATTTTTGTTATTCCTTTCTCTTATTTAGGAAGACAGAAAATAGTTGAACTCAACTGAATAATTGCTGTTTTCTTTGACATGCAATCACATATTTATAAGAATGAGTGAAAATGGCAATGGTAATCCATTTATAAGAAGCAGCCAATATTCAAAATCAAAATAAATGGATGAAGAATTTATCCTTTGATAACTAGAATACAGTTCAGGGCATATTAAAAATAAAAGTCTGATTAAGTAGTAGACTCCAACATCATTGCTGAGGATCTCCAAGCATTACTGGGAAGTAGAGGCTTGTTTCAGAACCTTCCAGTGATTTATAAATGAGGAAACCTATTAAAAGAAATAATATTCTGGAGTTCTTCTGGCCTACCAGGCCTATCTTGCATTGGAAAATGAGAGAGATGTCCCATGACTTTGCTCAGTTTTTTAATTAAATACATTTTTATTAAAAAGATATTATAATGGTAAAATATTATATAAATTAAAATTAAAGAAAAAAGAAAATAGAAAGGGTAAAAAGTTAAAGGAAAAGCAAGAAAAAAGACAAACAAGAATAGAATAAAAATGAAATATATAAAGAAGTTATTTCCAACTTGACTCACAAGCACAGACAAATTTAGTTATTCTAAAGTTACAACCAATTATCTTTTCATTTTCTAACCCATTTCTTATTTATAGAAAAATCCATAAAGTATCATCTTTTCATTCCTGGTATCAGCAAAAAGATCTTAAAGGGTTGTCAGGAGTAACAATATGTCTTGCTTTAACATTAATCAAATAAATCAAGTTTATATTACTTTCTTTTACATTTAACAGTCTTAATCTTTAATTAATTCATATATTGTCATATAATTTTATTTCTATTTATTTTGTCTTTGTCCCATCGCACAGAGTTCTTTAAGTCTTTAATAAGCTTTATTTGTAAACCCAGTAGGCAAAAACCATCCAGGTGACTCTCTTGGTTTATCTATTTCCTTTTTCAATTTTAAAATGTCAGCCAGTTTCTTTTGCAGATCCAATGAAATTTCCTTTTCTAAACCTGTCAATCTCAAGCCCAGAGACAACACAGTGAAGTTCAATTGAATTCAATCCTTTATTTGCTTACACCTAGAGGACAGAAGCTACCTTGAACATCTTCCTCCCTCCCACATCCAGTTTGGACTGTGCAGTCTCTTAACTGGGCCCCTCTCTGGGAAAGTTTTATATTGTCCAAACTCCTATCCACTGATTATTTAAGTGCATACTCCATCATAGCATCATTCTCCTGCCCTGTCAGTTATAAATCTACTTCTCCATCTTGTAAAATAAAATTTGTCTACATCTGTAGACAATTTGTCTACATCTTGTCAAATAAAATTTGTCTACATTTAGTAGCACTTTTTTGAACATTCTCTATCCATAGAGAATCATAGCCATCTGCATGCCTGTTATCTTTCCTCTACCTTAAATATTTAGACCCATTAGTGTTCAGTTTTTGGAATTATGAAATTATTTATTAATCTATATTGCATATTGTACAAACCAAAACAGGATTTATTTCCCTTCAGAAGATGTTTGTACTTCATAATTCTAAAATCTTATTGTAAAAGTTCCAGTATTCCTATTTTATTTAGATCCTTAGTCTGTTTATAACTTTCTTATTTAGATTTTTGCTGGTTATTTCAAATTATTTATATTACTAAAGTCATAATTAAAGTTTTCTTTCATTCATGATTAAAGGCAGACTTATTTGGCATTTTCAAACTTGTCATTCTGAAGCTCTAGTAACTCTAGTAACTAAGAAATTGTTAATTGGTTTGATTTAAAAAAAAACCAGAATAGCTGTATGTACATTATATAAAATATATATATTTGTCACAATAGCATTACAGAGCTTTTAGTTAACTGACACCAATGATACTGTAAGCAGCCAAGAATTCTGCAACCAAGCATGAAACCACTGAGTGATACTGTTAAATATCAGTACTTCAGCAGTAGTTTTTTCTGTTATTTTGTTTTACTCAGTGGCTCTCTGATTCTCCATGGTGTCTACAATGATTGTCTTAATGAGAACTAATAGAGATAAAGACATCTCTAGAGAAGATATCAGGGCAATACCATAGTTTTGAAAAATACCTATGAAAAACGAATGTACATCAGAAAAATCTATTTTGTACTCTAAATGATACTTATAATTTTGCAAAATATTTTCAATGTTAATTTTGTTGGGATAAAATTAAGCAGCATTTTTTCTGCATTTCATTCTATCTCTTCATGTTGCAGTGCGATGAAGTAAGTGGTACCTTTGGTACCTGATGTGGACTGTCATCCATTAAACTCTGTGTTCTGTTCTGTTTTTAATCTTTAAAGGCCACAATTTCTTTTTTGCTTCAGAGGATTAAAAGGAATCTGAATACTTCTGCTATGATATAGCTTCAGATTTGTCTAAGAGATCAATTCATATGTATCATCCATACTCACAAACCATCCTATTATAATGTGCATTATATGTGCATTATATGTGAACTCAGCCAGTTTGTATGTAGACAGGCTGATGCAAAACTTTGTCATATGGTTGGGCCCCAGTGTGCTGTTGTAACATCTGTTAAGTGACATAGCAAATGGTCTGAGTCCATAGAGTAAAAGATTGGAGATCTCAAACTTCCTTTCCCTAGAGTCTTCTGGCTGTACATCTCCAGGCTCTGCTTTCTTGCATTGGAATGACTGCTTGGTAGTTCTGATTGCTGCAATCCATCTGACAATAGAAAGTTTTTATCTGTTATTCTTCACTGTGATCTCAGCACCTGAGACAATTAGGTATCCCATAGCTTGTACATTTCACTGGCATGAATAAGGGGGGGAAAGTATAAATGAGATAAATTCCATAGAGCCACTTCTGGGTTTGTAGCACAAGGAGGTAACTAGAGAAATCAATCCCCTTCCTTCGAGAAGTAGATTAATTTTATATGGTATAAAGATAATAATATTCTTTATTTTTTAAAAAATAAGGAAAATGTAAACCTTCCTTTCTAACTTAAATTGTAAGATGATGAGTGATAAACACGTATCTCTGTAAAAATTACAAAGAAGCTTTCAAGAGAATCTACAGTGTAGAAAATACATAGAAGAAGAATGAAACTCTGAATGGATCATAAAATGGGCTTGGTTTGTTTCTTAAGATGCATAATCACAGAGCTTGCACAGAGAAAATACATACTAGACAATACATATTAGACACCATAAAGTAGTCTTGAATGGACATATTAAAATAAATGAAAGTTCTAATCACTAAAATTTGATCTACAATATACTCTAGAAACAAATTATTACTTCACCCAACAATACCTACTTGCTCCTCCTGGATTCTTTTTTTGTTGCATTGTAATTGCACACTTCACACACCCTTTCTGACCTGCATTATTCCCCACACAGCATCCCTGACTTGGATAGCATCTCTGGCACACTTCTAAGAACCTCAGGCACTCTTCCCAACCCTGTGCACCGTCCGCAAACAGTGTGGCATCTTTCACACATCCCTGCAACCTCCCCATAGAGTTTTCTTGACTTGCACTACCCAGCTACAAGTAACCCCCAACCCATACTCTCATGTATCATTCTTGACTTGCACCCTTGCACATTACTTGCTCCCTCAGTCCAGTAGCAGGAAGGAGGCAGGGAAGGAGGGAAGGAGGAGGGAAGAAGGGAGAAAAAGGAAAAAGGGAGGAAGGGATGGAGAAGGAAGGAAGGAAGGAAGGAAGGAAGGAAGGAAGGAAGGAAGGAAGGAAGGAAGGAAGGAAGGAAGGAAGGAAGGAAACTGAATGGGGAAGCTGGAGGGAAATCAGAAGTCACTCATGCTCTTAACTGTTCTTTTACCCATTTGTGGTCATTCTGTTTCTCTGATTAGGCAAGGAACTATCTCTGAAGTGATGGCCCATTGGACATGGGTTGTCTAGTATTTATATACAATATTATAATTTCCCTGGACACTGAGCCAGGCTGTTAGTTGAGACCATCTTGATGTCTGTTGATATGTGTGTTAGAGTTCCTCTGGCACATTGACACGTTTTAATTGCTTTTCATTTAATCTAATTTAGAATTGTATAGCAAGTAGATGACTATGTACCTATAAATTTAAATAAATAAAAATAATAAATAATAATGTTCACAAAAGTTCTACATCTGAGTCAAAGAACATACACTTTTAAACTGTCCCAAAGGTGCTTTGTTCAGGAGACAACTGGACTTTCTTGGCTTTTTTTCCTTTGAAGATGTTTCGCTTCTCATCAAAGAAGCTTCTTCAGCTCTGATGGATGGTGGGGAATGGAAGGATTTATACTCCTTGAGGGCAGCTGGTCGTTTGCATTCTTTTAGAGAGTTGTTAAGGCCACTTGAAGGCTTATCTTGGTCCTGAGGTCCACCTGAGTAGTGCAAATGGGTGTGACACCTTCTTTGGGATGAACACCCTTCAAGTGGAGTAGGAGTATGAATGGATTTTCAGAAAAATTGCAGACCATGGGAGCCATATGCACTTCAGTTTGAGATGCAGACAACACAGATTCATCCCCAACAGCCTGCGCCTGTCTTCAAAAGTGAAGAGACACAGGGTAGAAAATATCCTGCAGCCAAGAAGGCTCCATACCTATTTACACTACTAAGGACACAAATAAATCTACAAGTGGCTTCAATGACTCTCTAAAAGAATGCAAATTACCAGCTGTCTGCAAGAAATATAAATCCTTCCATTCCCCATCATCCAAGTCAGAGCTAAAGAACCTTCTTGGATGAGAGGCAAAACATCTTCAAAGAAAAAAAAAACCCAAGAAAGTCCAGTTGCCTAGTGAAAAAACACCTTTGGGACAAACATGACCTGGATGAAACTCCATAGACATACACTTTTAAATTATGAAAATATCTGCTCAACTCATATAGATGCTTATTTCTGTTTTGGAAAAATGCTAATAGCAATAGTACTTAGACTTATATACCGCTTCACAGTGCTTTACAGCCCTCTCTAGGAGGTTTACAGAGTCAAGATATTGCCCTCAACAATCTGGGTTCTCATTTTATCCACCTCAGAAGGATGGAACACTGAGTCAACCTTGAGCCACTGAGAATCAAACTGCTAAACTGCTGAACTGCTGGCAGGCAGCAGGCAGCAGAATTAGCCTGCAGTACTGCATTCTAACTAATGTACCACCATGACAATAAATAAACAAATAAACAAACAAACAAACAAATAAATAAATAAAACAAATTAAACAAATTAAATTAAATTAAATAAATATATTAAAAAATAATTTTCTGAAGATCAGGGCTTACAAAGTTCTTGTTACATTAGTTATGAAACCTAAGACATCATCTGAAGTAAGTATGTGCCTATGCTTTCATTTTAGGGATAATTTTCTTGAAGGAATTGTCAATGTGGCCACAAGAATGATCGCATATTGAGATTTACATCTCCGATTTTGTTTTTTTGATGTATGAAACTTCCAGGAAATATAAAAATGACCACATATTTGAAACTAGAAATAGACCACTTTAGTGGCTTGTGAAATACCCTCAAGCCATTAGCAAATATAGCAGATTGAAGTTCTAGCAACTTCCTTATTTCACAATTGACTTCTCCCTTGTCAAAGGTCAACTCAAATCCATTCTATTCTAAGACTCCCAACTACTTTCAAGGCAATAACTAAAAGCATCTATATGGGTGGAGGTTATCCCTCAAGATCTACTCACCAAAGAATGAACCCATAAATAAAATATCACAGACATGGAAAATGGGTGCAGCCCTTACTTTGGTGTCTGGAAAGGCATTTGTCTTCCAACATTTATTTGTTAATGTGAGATTTGGGTAAAGTCTTTTTGAACTTGGCCCCTAATGACTTTGTGGATACAGTTATATAATTTTCTTTAAAACAGTACTGAAATGATTTACTATTGCCTTCATCTAAGGCAATGGAGGTGAGTGGTGGGAGATTGAGCAAAACTGAAACACCCCCCCACCCAAACCATGTAAAAATTATTTTCCATGAAACCAGTCCCTGGTGCCAAAAAAGTTGGGGGCTGCCGATCTAAGTTTTTTTTTTCAACATCCTAGTCTAGCCTACATATATGTATTATCTAGTGGTTACCTTGCCAAGTGCTAACCAGATCCAATCTTGCTTAATTTTTCAAGATCAGCTAAAGTCAGCTGTCAGACTCAACGTTCAATGATATAAAAGATCACTCTTGGTTTCTTTACCTCTGGGTCACAGATATCGGGTATGTATTACAGAGGTTCCATACGTACACACACCAATGATTATAGATTTTCTCACCAAGATGGAATATGTATCAGTGGCTTAATAATGTATTTTCCATTGACCCGCTCACATAGTCCTATTCACACAAATAACTTACATGGACATTGACTAAATTGTTTTAAAGATAAATGTGGTGGGCAGATGTTATATTAGATTGTTACCAAATAGATCTGGGTTTGAAACTGCACAACTTTAGGTTTAGATTATATCCTTAGCCATTCACACACAAAGTCATGGTTTATTTAATTATAGTTTGTTCAAAAAGCACAATGTGATGTTTGTCAGTATTTTTACTTTTTACATTGGTAGCATTCTTTTTTATCCATAACAGAATAACAGAATTTATCCCTAACAGAATAACAGAGTTGAAAAGGACCCCCTGCTCATGCAGGAAACACTACACCATTTCAGAAAAATGATTGTCCAATCTCTTAAAAACTTCCAGTGTTGAAGCATTCATACAACAGTCACTCCTGCATAGCTGAGTTCTATCCTTGATCTTGAGAAATGAATGAAATAACAAATTAATGATTAGGTTTATGTCCATACCAACAGTAATGCAAATTTTCACATTTCCGTCCATTATCACAGTCTAAAATTATTGCCTTTTCTTTTTGTTTCATCAAAGTTGGTGGCTGTAAACATTTCACAAATTGACATGTCTATTAAATGTCATTTTGTTGGTGGAATGCATCCCAACATGACAATACTGGCCTACAGAACGATGTGGTTGCTCTCATGTACAATGCCTAATTTTATTAACTGTGGAATGTGACCTTTCAGAAAACTGGATTTATGAAGAGGTATAATTTATAATGTAGTGAACATCAGGTGCAAAGTACTATCCTTAACGGAAGAAATATTGCAAAAGGATTATGTTAGCTGCTTTACCTTTTTCTGTAATAGGAAAATGAAGCATGGGGATTGGTCTACCATATATATATATAATATTGGTCTTGTATATAAACCAATATGGCAGTCCTCATTTTGCTGAATGTGCAGCAATTGGAATCTCAGAATGACATTCTTTCAGAAAGACGATGCCAATTAGGATACAAGAAGTTGTACACTTGACAGCAATGGAGTTTAATTGTCTTTCTTCATTTTTGCCTATGCACATGCCTAGCTAGCATGTTATAATTGGAGCGCCATCATTAGTGACAAAGAACAAAACAGGAAATAATTCAAAATGGTTTAACTGACCAATTAGAACACATCAGTCAAATCTTCCCAAGTCTATTTGCAGTACTTTAAACTTGAATAGGGCACCATGGATTGCCATAAGATTATACATAACTGGGTTAGCTGAATTGTGTGACTTTGGATAATACTTTTGACAACTGCTTATAAAATTAATTTGCATAATAAATAAAAAACTAATATTTTCACAATGCTAGGAATATAGTAATCTAAATACTTGAAATTGATTTTATTTCTGCTAAAAGCACACCATATATATGTTTTTGGGGAGGGAAGGATTCTTGAAGTTCTTTGAGTTTGGCATTTTTTGTGCAGATGTTTCATTACCATCCATGTAATGTAGGAGAAGTCAGATTTATTGGTCTGGTATACACAACAGTTTGTAACACCAGCTGGGATTATTTCCTATTTGATTCTCCTTTTTTATCTGCTGTTGGTTTCTTCTTATCTGGGGCTTGGTTGAAGGATGATAGAGAAGGATATGTTCAGGGCTATTTGTTTTAACTCTGACTTTTGATCATTCTTTTTTGTTGCTTTATAGGCTATTGATGGCTAATTTGTTACAGCATCAAACTACTCATGCATTCTCGATCAACCTAGATTGATCTAGAATGTGTACTGCTTCCCAGATGCAATTTTGATTGAACTTTTCTATGAAATTTAGGAATTTTCACCTTCAAACTTGATGAAAGATGTAGGGAAGGACATGTTGAGAGAAAGAGCTCATTGAAAAAGGGAAAGACATTAGGAAAACAATAGGGAATATCTCTTTAAAAGTGTGTTAAACCTTATTTTGTCACTCAAATAAATTCTTATGAAAATGAATTTGCATTTTGCATGACTATACTCTCCAGATGCTTCTCCACCAATATGAATGTATGAACCTGCCATAGCTTAATTGTTTAATCAGAAAAAGCACCAATGAGTCATATAAGCATAATAAATCATTTGTTCCAAACACAAAAAATCAGAGAGACTAAAGCAAGTTCCCTAAAATCTGGTTAATCTCATTATTTTGTCACCATCACATCGCAATCATACTTTAATCTTTGTTTACACAGCTTACTTCATTATTTACTTTTTTATCATATTCAGAAATTGAAGACTGAATCAGACCATTGGATTGTTTAGTATTAATTTTCAGGAAATCGTAAACCTCCAAAGTATAAGTTACGCAGAAGTATAAAATAAATCCTGCTTACAGACTATGAACACGTCATGTTTATTGACTAATCTACAACTGACTGGATTTGAATGAGATGCTAAGCTATAAACAAAGTTTTAGAAACCAAAACAGCACGTTGTACAATAGGTCCTTTATTTGATAGGGAAGCCATGGGGGAAGGGTGTCACTTGGCGTCTCCTGCCCATCATGTGATTCTATCAACTTGCAGGCCACCAATAAAGATATTGGTGGGAAGGGAAAGGGAGACCTGCACAGATGTCATTGTTTAATAGGAGTTGGACAAGAATTTATTTCAAAAACCGAGGCAGATGTGCATATGAAAAATATATTGTGGATTGTGCCCTATAGTATTTTGTTGGAGGGAAAATAATGATTGACTTTTGTTGTTTAACAGTCAATATATCTTGATCTAACCTAATCATCCCTTTTGCCTTTGCCTGTCCCACAAATTATCAATATTTTTTGGCTAGCTCTCATGGTAGGGAGACTGACATGCTTTCCTCTTTCTCTAAATAAATACTGCTGATCTCTGCTCATTATGATTTCCCATATGAGAGACCTAGCTGGACTCCTGAAATGGACAGGGGAACTAGGTGCCTGGAGAGGAGACCATGAGCTCCATGAAATCAGTCTATTCCCAAGTCAGAGAAGTCACTGTTCAATACACAAAAATTTAGTAGAGTTGTAAAGAGAGAGAGGAATAACAGAGATATAGAGTTCTTTTTCAGATACTTTAGTTACTCTGGAATGATTATCATTCGAGACTTTACATTTTTTACCTAATATGTTGTATAAAATCAGCAATTTATGACATTGGGCTAAGTATGAATCAAATTTTGGTCTACATATGGACTTCTGGTTGTCCTTCCTGTGGCGTTGGGAGTGAGGACTGCGAGCTCTGTGGCCCTTTCCCAAGCTTTCCTTGTCGGAGGGCTCCAAAAGGAGCCATAGCCACCCTGTGGGGTGGTGAAGTAAAGGGGAGCACCTGGCAGGTTGAAGAGAGCTGCATCTCTCCTCCCTGACTAGGAAAATTCCCCTCATCCGAAGACAAGGAACAGCAGCAGCCAAAATGGCCACCATGAAGTCGGAGACAACTGGAACACCTAAGACTGTGCTGGAGTGAAGTAGGTGAACGGTGTTTGGAACTGGTGAGAATGAACATTTTATCTCATTTGAAACCCCAAAAGAATCAGTGAAAGGATCCACAATTTCTGATTTAGCTGCATTCTATGCACATTGGAAAAATAAAAAATAAATAAATAAACTGGAGAAAACAGAGGAAGACAGAAAAGACAGAAAGTTGTTAAAACAAGGAAAGCTGGAGCTTAAGCTGGATAAGTGCTGTGTTGGGCATTAACTTTAAAAAATCTGGACTATTTGTTTAAAGCTGATGTGATTTTTTTTAAGTTTAAAAAGATTGGGAACTTGGAAAAGATTAATACTGGAATTTAATGAAAGAGTGCCACCTGCTGACAAAAAGAAGAATAACACATTGCTGAGCTTGCCAGAGGAGCAACAAACTAAACTTGG
>JANHFL010005929.1:0-11967 GCA_032468155.1 Oxyrhabdium leporinum
GGATTTGAACCGCTAGATTGAATCAGCAGAAGTGGCCTGCAGTTCAACACTCTAACCACTGCGCCACCTAGGCATAATGACATATGTCTTGTGTTTTTCATGTGGGCATTGATAAACAACATGTCACCCATTTTTAGGACAGATGCCAGAATAGAGTTGAGGTCCATCAGCATAAACCATTTAGCACCAGTGGTTTTTAGCTTATTCAATTTGAGAAACTCATTTCATTTCATTCTGGTTTATAAGATATACAACAAAACAAAATGACTACAATTATTGTCTCAGCAGTAGAACAATTACTGAGTCACTTGATTTGAAGCAAGATGTGTTCAAACAAAAAATCTGAAGCCATGGTTCGACCTTCAGGATTCCTTAGAATTTTTAAATTATTTATGCAATGGATTTGAGTATATCTTTCTATCAATGACTGGAGGAATGACAGGAATACTTTCTGAATGATCCTGAATTATATATCCTGGAAAAATAAATATATTTACTTTCAATTGTTAAGGCAGTGGAGAAATGTAAGCTACATAGATCTTGCTGTCTTTTTCCACAACCCCCCACTCAAATCATAAGCATCATTCATACTAGCAAAACCAATACTCTTCATTTATGGTTCCAATAGGTAGTTCAATGATCCTATGCAAAGTTTACATTTGTCTATTTAGTGAAGCAGGGCATTCATTGAAGGGCAAATTCAAATACTCTCAAACTTTGCGGAAGGATCTGAGGTTGAGCTTTGTAACTCAAGACCTTCTCATCTCATTAACCCATACCCCAATATCCCTCGTGGGTTGAGGGAAGAGGTAAGTCCTGACTTTAACATTTTGTCTAGCCACTCTGCTTTTGTATTTCCTCAACTTGCACAAACATATGTTTAACCTGAATCTTATTGAATGAAGGATTAGAGCTATTTTCTTCACGTTAGTGAATTCTGGTTCATTTTATTCTGGGTATATTATGTGATTTTGTGTTTTCCTTGTAGGACACCACCATTTCAGAAACAGTCACACTTTAATTGCTACATAGCTAGAACTCAGATACATTTCTTACTCATGAAGGCTGCTTTCTTTATCCCAGGGGTTCTCAAAACGTGGGTCACAAACACTTTGAGGCCTGGTGGGAAAATTGGAGTGGGGTTGGCTTTCCTCTTTTTCTGCCTGCAGGCATGTAGCCAAGCTTTGCCAAAGTGGTAGTGCTGCTTATATGGACTGCTGCCACCAAGCATGTCCCTGCGGCTGAGTAGAAATCGCTTTCCCTTGCTGATGAGGAAGGCCAGTCTCCAAGGTGCTGGTGGTGGGGAACTGAACTCCTAGAAATTCCTGGTCCACTCTGCTGGGAGTGGTAAGGTGGACCTTCTGAATAGAATGAATGGTGTGATGCAGGTAGACCATATGATACAGGACCATGTGATGCACATTCCCAGGTGGAAATGCTACGGTCTGTGAGGAAAGAAAGCTGTCCTTTTTCCATTCCTTCCTGCTACCATATTAGAAGATTGTCATTGAAAGGAAAGCTGGCACCTTTCTCTGCCCAGCATTCTTACAACTCTACTGTTTCATCAGGGGAGTCCTCTTTTTGGGTGGAAACTAATCAAGGAGACAAGCAATCTAGAACTAAGAAGAAATTTCCTGACAGAACAATTAATCAGTGGAACAACTTGCCTTCATAAGTTGTAAATGCTCCAATACTTGAAGGTTTTAAGAAGAGATTGGATAACCATTTATCTGAAATGGTATAGGGTTTCCTGCCTAAGCAGGGGGTTGGACTAGAAGATCTCCAAGGTCCCTTCCAACTCTGTTAAACTAGTCTAGTCTAGTCTAGTCTAGTCTAGTCTAGTCTTTTCCACCCATGCCCTAAAATTAGATAGAGAACCCAATTAAACAAGTGGTCTGTTGTTCCTTCCTCTACTGCCATTGCTGCTCCTCACAGCTGTTTGATGGGAATTTATTATTATTATTATTTTTTAACATAGATTGCTTTTAGGGCATCGAGGGATGCTGAGAGGTCCACAGATCCACATTTTGAGAAACACTGCTCTAAGACATCACTATTTTAATACTCCATGTTATCTTCAGATCTTCTTTATCTTCTTTTAGAGGTACTGTGATACAGATTCAAGAGAATAATATTACTTTCTAATGGGTTTCTTTTAGCATTTATTTCACTCCAGCCAATTTAATTAATTGGTTTAATTCATTTTACTGTCATATTGCTAATCATATCACATTAGCTAAATGTTCCTGTTCTTCTCCAAAATATTTGGAAACCCTTTAATATTTAATTTTGTCTAGTTACTGTTATATGGACTAGGATATAGTAGGTTGGCATTTCAAGACCATAGCAATTTTGATTACCTTTCAACATGGCCTATTTTCATACTTCAGGAGCAAACAATGGAGTTTATCCTTCATTTAAAACTTAGGAGCATACAACTTGCAGGCTGGATATAGCCTATTGGTAATTTCCCCAAAAGAAAAAAAATGTATAAAAATAACTAATAACTTAAATTATATTTCACAGGGGATTATCTTCCATTCATCAGCGAATGCAATATCAATTCCACAGCCATCTTATCAAGAGGAAGTCTTTTCCATGAATGTAATAACTAAGGCAACAAAGATGAATCCATTTTAGGAATTCAAATGTTAGGCATTTTACACATCTTGCCAAAAGGAATCAGCCAGCCTGTTGTTGAAGCATTCCAGTTACTCCCAAAGGAATTCCTCATTTTGTAAGGGCATTTCTAAAACAGAACAAGGAATTTGAGAAGCACAAGTCAAGAGTCAATGAAATGGTCAATGTGGAAATAACGTGCATAAATTGGAAGTGAACTTTGATGGACTAGAGTGGCCCACTTGATAAACAACTTGCATTGTAAAGTTTTGTTTGAACCACATTTTCATTCTGAGGACATGAGATGAGAATAGTTCCAACAGCAGTTCTTCAGGAAAAGAATGAAACAGAGATAAAATGAAATAGGACAACGATAAACTAAGAAGTCCTATTGGGGGGAAAAACTGAACTGAGGAAGAACGTTGATCCTAATCTACTTAGGCTGAAGGACCTCACCTTTTCTTTTTTCATCATTTTTTTTCTTTCTCCACAGTACAAAGGGAAGGACAAATGACTACACCACATGCCCTGGCAAAGAGGTGTCCTGCCATCCTTGGTCTCTCAGGGTTTCCTGCTCTCACCGGTCTTATCTATGGAATAAAATAGTCCAAATAACCTAGTATGTTTCAAAATGGATTCAAAAAGCAGAAAGACACACACGCACACAAAAAAAAACAAATCCGCTGCAAGAGCTCCAAGATTGAAGCAAGATTTTACTTTCTAAGAAAAGTTTCCATGCCTGAATTTGAGAACAATAAATTATTTCGCTAATAGCTTAAGCAACAACACACAACAACACACACACCTAAGCTCTGCTCTGTGGGTATTCTGCTCCACTATTCCCTTAAATACTTTGTTGATTTTCTGAGATAAATTTTCTACTCTCCAGGTAACCAGAATTGATTTGAAGAAGACACAAACATCAAATAGGAGGTGTGCTTGAGAAAGAAATAACCAGGACTCTTAGTGGCTTGCTGGCTCCAGCTACCAGTAACTTTGGATGACTGTTTTCATCTCATGGCCATTTGAAGAAGAAAAGCATCCTGTGGTTAAATTTGGGCTCTTCCTGCTTTGCTTTTACACCACAATAATTATCCAGACATTTTGCCGTGTGTGGTTATTTCAAGATCATCATAAGGAACTGATACACTCCACTTTTCACTTTTGATTTCAAAACTCAGTAAAAGACTGATACTAGCACAAGCGGATCTGCTACCAGAAATATGGACACCCATTGGACGAGAGGAGAGAGAAAACAGAAGAAAATTCAAATCATCACCTGGATTTTTGCAATCTAGATTTGGCAAACCAGATAATACAAGCACAAAGGTTTGACTGATTGTAAGCGATATGTATTCAGTTAACTTTCCATACAGCTCATTAGCATTAAATGATTTTTCCCCACTTTCGGGGCATCCTTTTTTTTCTTTGCTGAGCATATATTTGTCTGAAATGTTTCAAGTAAGTGGTTCAGAACTGGCCTTAGGCCTCAGAGCTGAGCCAGAAGGTTGCCTAGCCACACAAAGTACATGGCCCCAGCTTGCCAGTTTCTAATCACCTGGGACTCATATCAATAGCAAGCCCAATTGGTGAATGGGTCTAGAACTCAACCCCCACACTGACTCTAGACCTTCATACACACATATTTGTCTGCTGTCTTCTCTTACATGCAAATACTGTACATTTTGTTCTCTTTTCTCCACGCTGCTCACATCCATTCAATCTCCTTGCTATTTTTCTTCTTCCTTTCCCTCTCTTCTTCATTCTACAACCCACTATCAGCATAAGTGGCAATTAACCTTTGCAGCAAAAGGCTTCATTTGCTCAGATGGAATTTTTTTTATTGACCTATCTGAAAGGAAAAAGGTTTTCAGGAATGTCAATAAGGATAGAGCAAAATTTCACTTCATTTGCCTTTTTAACTGTTTGGGTTGTTGTTATCGTTTCGAATGATACCATATTGGAAATATTAAACCAGTGTTGGACATGGCCAAATTTAACTTGAGTTTTAGAAGAATTTTATATTCCTGTTCTGAAGTTATCTATTCACGTACACTGTGCTGCATCTGTTTTTTCCCAGAAGACCTTGGCTTTCAACTAGGATAGGATGAGTCAACTAATGGTTACTATTGTAATCCAATGTAGGATAAAGGCCGCTTTCTTAAAAGTTACGGGCCATAATTTATCACACTCATTCTGTGTGGGTTGGTAGATTTCCCACCGAGGGCTTAGAAAGTGACCTAACTCAAATTCATCCAGCCAGATTTTATGCATAAGGGACTGCTAAATTTTTGTCCAGTGCCTTTAATCAGTAAACCATTCTGGCTCATTACAAGTGTACAAGTAAAATTTTATTTCCTACAAAATAACTGAAAGAATGTTTTTAATATGTGTTTCGGAAACAGAATTGTGCTGTGAATTGAGGTGATCTCTGAATCATTTGTGGAGAAAGGCACAATGGAAAATCATTTCTAACTGATCCCCATCTGTAATCATTCAAAGTCTTCCTCAGAGCTTCACTTACAATTTTTAAGTTGGGTTTTTCATTGTTATGCAGAGGGCAGTGCTGCAGCAAGTGTGTTAAAGAGTGAGAGGGGATCTTTGTTCTTGCAAAACAAAATGCTTGGCTAGCAAGGGACGAAGGGAGATTACAGAATTTATAATCTTTATAAATAAATAAATAAAAGCACTCTAGCCTGTAGACGAATTGCAATTGTGAAAATGGCTCAGGGACAGCCAAAAATCAAATCCTATCAGTGAAAGAGAGCAATACCATTTTTTTTCTTAAATGTTTAGCCTTTCCACCTTTCTTGGAAAGAGTGCAATAGAATACATTTATCTACCCATGTCAGTGGGAAATCAGTATGGAATGTGCTATATACAGAAGTTCCATCCATTATTTTCATGGCTCATAGAAAAAGGTAGCAAGCACTTATGGAAATTTTATATTTTAGGTGGTTTACTCTATTATGTTTTGTGACATATGATGGTACTGCGACTTTAAGAAAAAATATCTTGGGTTTTAGAAAAGTTTAGCTCAATATTTTTCTCTCTCTCTTCTCTATCCTTGAATTTCTCTGTTGTTGTTTTTTTCTTGCTATCCTAATGCATGCTCAGGAGTGAGTGGGTGATATTTTATGCAGAAAACTTTCATTCTTTAAATATTCATCATTTTCAGTATATCCTGTTGCCATTTCTTTACTTTCAAAGTCTGCTTTTAAATTTTAAACAGAACAGAATGGTTCTGTTTTTTCTACTCCTTTCTCTTTCCTGGAAGTTTTCCAAGGATGAGTCTTGATTATCTCATTTGTTTTGATTTTATGTAGGAACAGATCTGACTGGGTAAATAACTTTATGAAGATTAGTCGCATGGGTAAAACCAGTTTACAAAGATTTCATCATGAATCAGATTTTGTTCCTGTACCAAATAGCCAATTTATGGTATCCCTGAAGTTAAATGGCCAGTTAAAAAGAGACAGCAGACAGTTAAAAAGGAACAAGTACTGTACTTATTTTCTTAGTGTTGAAATGGTGCTGAAAATGTGGTGCTTCTTGAAAAGCTGTCAAAAACAGTTACTACTCTTGGCTCAGCATTATTTACTGTCAAATTTAAGATCTCTGAAAATGATAGCACAAATAATTACCAACTTTAATATTTCAGCTACAGAGCTAGTCAGGGTTTGTTTGTCTTTACAATGGAAACTAGTTCTACCTTGCTAATTATGAGTTTCAACTTTTATAATCAAGTTAACCACAGTAGGACAATTACAATTCAATAGTGAAACTTTATCAGAGTGTTACAGATGAATGAAAAATGATTGTCCTTTTAAAATATATATATATATTGATTTTACAATATCTTACCAGCATCAACAGCTGGATTATATGGCCTTGCCTATTTTTAATAAGATCAGCTTCCATGATATGACTATGGATTATATACCATGAAAACAATCACAGGCTTACATGTAGCATAACCTTAGGTTTCTGGGTCTACTGACACCAGTCTTTTATGGATTTTTTTAAAAATAATAATATTTTTTATGTTACAAAAAATCCCTGTATTACTTTCTGGCTTTCAGTTATTCTGTAATTTAAGCTTTCCTTGAAAATAATTTTCATTTGCTTAAATTAGTCCTCTAACCTCCTTCACTTTATAGAAAATGCATACTATGTGCAAATATGATTCCACTTGATTACCATGTTTGTAAAAAAAAATATAATTTAGCACTCAATGCGTAGAATGAAAATGAAACCATCTGGGGGTATGAAATTTGCTCTATATTCTATGTCACAGTATTTCTGTATTTTTTCATTTTCTCTGAATCTGTCATGAATCATAAGGCAGATATGTACTTTCTGCTTATCCCATTCCTGCTAGAAATCACCATTTCTTAACATACATGATACACACATGATATTGTCCTCCACCCAGTTCCAATCCAATTCCTGCTAATTATTTTATACCAAACTAGTAACAACCCCAGTTCTGTTGGCTTCAACATGTGGCACACCCTCTCCTCGCCACTAATGGGCTATTGTTCTTTATGATTATTTCAGAATAATAGAATAACAGAATAACAGAGTTAGAAGGGACCTTGGAGATCTTCCAGTTAAACCCTCTGCTCAAACAGGAAACCCTATACCATTTCAGACAAATAGTTCTCCATTCACTTGTTAAATATCCAGTGTTGGAGCACCCACAACTTCTGGAGGCAAGTCATTGAATTTCATCCTAGACTACTAGGTGGTTATTCTCAACTAATCATTAGCTGAGCTTTGTAGGAATCACATACGTGAAGAAGGAGGAAGAGATGAGGCTTAGACAATGGTCTAATAAAATTTGAGTCCAAAGAAGAAGAAGTGATAAAATTATCTAACAAGAGACCCTCTCTAGTTTAGGGAGAGTAAAAGTAAGGGACAGGATAGGTACATGAGATTTGCAAGACTCAGTAGCTGATGTGGCTTAATGTAACCTCACAATAAAGATAATGTTGCACTCCTGGTTGTTTTTCTTATCTTGACCCACTCTCAAAGCTAATACATAGAAACCCTACCAGCATCCAGACAGTAAGTCAATGCTTCCATGGCATTCCTGGTTTAGTCCAGGTAGAGGTATGTTATTAAGTATATTATTAAATATCATTTGCATACTAAAGATACGTCATCCTGAACCAACAGGTAACTTTTTTCAGCAGTTCCATGTAAATGAAAGTACTTATGTTGCTGTTTGATAAACAGAAAGTATGTGAAATGTTCTGAAATTTTAGAAAGTCAACTGTGGATTGTGTTTGATCCATAACCAGTCATGAGGCTTTTGGGAGTGGTGGCGTCATGCAATTCCCTCATTCTTACACACGATGTGCAGCAGTAAAACTCAAAAGATTTAGTCCATGAAAGAAGATTGTCTTTTTCTTCTTATTAGTACTGACTAATCAGCATATTAGCAGTTGTGTTTTGCTTTTACTAAGTTCTCAAATGATGCACTCTAGATAATTAATCATTATATTTCTTCAAAGGCATAATTACATCCACATTTTCATTCTCCCCACTTCAATTGCACATGTGTGCAAAGAATTCTTAGGCAGGTTTTTCAAGACTAATTAACATCTCAAGTATGTGGGGATGAAAGGCAATCTAAACTGATTTACTTTAATTAAAATAAATAAGTGAACAAATGAAATAGGAAGATGGACAGAAATATGTTTAGCTAGATTCAAAGTGTTGTTTTTTTTTGTTCCTTTTCTGTTCTGCTCTGAGCCTGGCACAGAAATTGATGAGTGCAAGAATAAGCAGAGTCTCTTTGAGTTTTGAGGAGATAAATAATTGAAAATGGCAAACAAATCAGAAAAGAATGTTACACGTGTGAGAGAGAAACATGAAAGTAAGCTGCTAAGAGCTGAAACGCCCTAAATGTACTACTGTGGCCCAGGCTCCTGACAGAATTGAGAAGAACAACTTTGCTTCAGCATCAAATGGTTCCTGCTTGAGAAGAATAAGGTCTAGAAAGCCTTTCTCCTCTTAGTGCTTCTCTCGTGAATTGCCCATAAGGGATTGATCCAGTTGTAAAGTTGAAGCAAACGATACATAATTAATATGACCAAGCTGACATGGTTTTACTTTGCCTCAAAGAACAAACCTGTTTTATTTGCTAAACTGGCTTTGTAATATTCTACAGTGGTGTGCAGTTCCCTCAAAATTGAACAATGTTTTACAACTGTGATGAAGCTTCAAAGATGATGGAATCAAAGGAAACATCCTTCTACAGCAGGGTTGTCAAACTCACATCATCACGTCACAGTGGCATTACATGATGTATTGGGACTTTTTTCCCCTTCGCTAAACCGGGCGTGGGCGTGGCCAGTGCATGACGCATCTGGCCTGCGGGCCAGGAGTTTGACAGCCATGTTCTACAGCATGCCAGAAATTGAGGCCTTTCCTGGGAGAAAGAGTGTTGTTCTATGAACTCACAATTAAACATTCCCTCAGATTAAAGCTCAGTTCTGACAGACTGTAGAGATTCAGTCATGGAGAAGTTTTGGTTTTTGTTTTTTCCAGTCTCCTAGTAAAGCAAAAGTTGTTTGCCATTGTTGCCTTCTAAAAAAAAAATATTTCCTAATCTAACCTACAGACCCTAGATTTTCTAGTGAAAGCCAATTTAAATAATAACGAGTCCAGGTCCTATTCTATTTAACAAGCAAACAAAAAAAGATCAGCCACTAGATACTGTTGATGTCTGTCTGGGGATAGTCCAAGTCATTTAAAAGAACCAAACTGGGGAAGGCTATACTAAATGGATCTTTGATTTGATAGTACATTTTTCATATCAACTCAAACTCATCTGAATTTGGACTTAAGGATAGGATTTCCAGATCAGGAACAAATTCAGAATGCAATATTTACTTTAGAGATTAAATACTGTTTTAGGAGTAAGATTACCCAGCTGCTTGATCTAACTTAATTTTCCTTATACTTATTTTTCCTCTTTGACATCTCCAAGTGCAGGAACATATTCCTCAGCTGCAGTCTAAACCTGAAAATAGAGAATTAGAAGAGAACCTTAGCAATGAAGATAAACATAGATGTTCCCAGGAGAACATTGCTTGGAAAAAAGAGAAAAAAAAATCTAACAATGAACTCACCTTCCCAGGAGGGCTAACATAACTCCTGGGAAGTTATTGTGGTTGTTCACTCAAATTTATTGAAAACTACCTGGAGAGAAAGCCTGTGGTTTTTCTAGTCTGGGACACACAGAGAGATACACACACACACTGTACATACAACAATATGGCAATACTTCATCAGCACTGTAATTAAGAATATTCCTCTTCCAATTACATACACACATATTAACATACCCAGCAAAACACACATAATAAAAAGAAAAAGGTAAATCAAAAGAAATGCATAAGAAAAAAAACACGAAAAGTTAAATCTTATTTATATCATATATTTTACCTCTCAAGATTTTTCTGCCCTTGCAAATAATCTCTGCTTCCACTGCTGCCTTTATTCTTTAAATTTCTCACCTCTCTCTTTTTGAGGATTTAACCAATTCCATCTAACCATGATTTAACTAATTTATTCATTCTGTTGCTATGATCAAACTATCTCAATACATTCCATTTGTACTGGTCATTCCCTTTTGCATTCAATCAACGTTTATTCAGCATCCATTCATCCTTGACCTTTCACATCTTGTTTTACCAAACATTTGTTAAGTAAAGTACTCTGTGCTGATTGTGTTCAGCCTACTTTTATGTTTCTCCTGAAAGTGCTGTCACTTTCAGACAATATAACAAAATACGCAGAAATACACTCATACACAGCAGGTTTCTCTTGGACAAACATTTGCCTCCAAAAACATTGTTTTTCACAACAGATCACATAATAGCTTTTTATCAACATTAGACATCTTAAAATTTCTCCATTGATTTCCCCATCTTTAATAAATGTGTCATCTCTTCAAAATAGGCCAGATCAGGAAACAAAGGATTTCAGGAATGCTACTTTACAATTGTATTGTGAAAGCCTACCAAAGTATCCTTTTGATCGATCCTATAGCATACAAATTTAAGATGGGGTTGTTTTGAATTTCTTTCTCATGTCTTCTTTCCTGAATTGTTGTTTACCGTGTCTCATCAGCTCTTGTATTCCTTCATCAAGAAGGAATCATATTTATGCCTCTACACCAAGATATACAGAATCATCTACTTACTTTTTTTTCATCGTTATAATTGCAACCATTCATTCTGTTTTCTCCTGTAAACCAGAACCACCTTTATCTTTATACATGAGTTTTCAGATACATATTCCTTGTGGCATCATACAATCTATTTAACATTTACTACAAATCCTTTGGATATTCAGGCAACAACAATAGCTGCATACAAAAGTATGCATAGCTTTATGTCCCCAACCAATAGACTTTAACATTTTCACAAACATTCAATATACATTTTAGCAGAAATACATTAAACAGCCATTATTAGTCCCCTGAATGACTAAATATAAAGCTATAAGCATTAAATTGCACTGCAGTGTCCAAATTTTGTTCTCACGTCTCATGCTTCCAAAACAATCAAACTGGACAATCTAATTCCTGTTGTAGTTTTTCCATCCACTCTTTCTACCTTTCCCTTTGTAGGGGGGGGGAATAATAACAGCATTTTTCCAATTATTGTGCGTAGGTGGAGCCTTCGCATAGATTAAAAGGCCCAGCCCTGCCTAAGCAACCATATCTGTACTTTAACATTTTCTAGTTACATTATTTGTGCGTGCACAGTTTTACCACTTCTCAACATTCTCGCAGCATGTGTTACAACTTCTTTTTCACCATTTTTTTCCAATAGTATTATGCACCATGTGTTTTTCAGTTCAACAATTTACTATTATTCTCATTCAAATCTCAAAAACATTCCAACATTTTCTCATTTCAGTTTCATCCCAATCATTTCATCATATTGATTCTTAATTCTTTTCACTCTGCTGGAGACTGCTTGTTTTGCTCTCTTCAGCTATTTGCAAAACATATCTTTAATTCAACAAAAATCACTCTGAGTTTTCTCTCTTTTCACTTTAAGTATTCCTTGTTGTCTTTGATTGCATTCTTTCTGCTGTTATCCTTTTGAAATAGACCATATAAGAAACAGAGTCCACAAGTAACCCTGAAGTCTACTTTATTGATATAGGCCAAAGTAGCAGGATCCTGAAAAACAATCGTGTTTTCCTTTCCCTCCCTCTTACATCCAGAACAGTCAAAACAGAATTACTTGATAGATAGATAGATAGATAGATAGATAGATAGATAGATAGATAGATAGATAGATAGATAGATAGATAGATAGA
>JANHFL010005929.1:25239-42742 GCA_032468155.1 Oxyrhabdium leporinum
AAAGAAAGAAAGAAAGAAAGAAAGAAAGAAAGAAAGAAAGAAAGAAAGAAAGAAAGAAAGAAAGAAAGAAAACATGAAGATTTTTTTATTATTTTTCTATTCACTTCCTCAGACTCCCCACTAGAGGAGTCAACTAGGAATGGAAATTAGCTGGGGTGTGCTTCTTTATCTGACTTTCCCTATGATCAAATATGAAATTTCTTTTACGTAATATCATCAGTTTTCTGTTTCTTCACAGTTTGGTTACAATATTAAGTCCATGTAATTTGCTTCTGTGAACCTGCAGATTCAGATTGTGAAGGATTATATTTGAACATTCATATATGTGATGTTTCTACCCCAGCCAACGTCCTTCCCTGTTTACCCATATGCAATTATATGAGTGGACATGCTTGTAGATGTTCTATACATCCGCATATATACTATGATATAAACCTGGAGGGTATGCATGCACAAAATTTTATACTGGACACCAGAAATATGATACTACAAAATAGGATGCTGTTTTTGTACTTCTTAACAATGAAAAAAGCAATTATTTGCAGTAAAAAAAAGTCTAATAACTGGATTATGAGATCAGTCAAGGTAGAGTAATGTCCTCTTTGTACTTTATTCTTTTACATTTATTTTCTTTCTTTAAGATCTGTTTTCTCATTTGGAAATATGACCATTCAATAATTTTTTTTTATATAAAAAATGCTTGTTTGCTAATAGATCCTCTGTTCATATATGAGAAAATAGTCTTTCTAAAGTATAACCTAAATCTAAAAAGGTAATTAGTTTTTAAATGGCATTTCTGGGATGAAGCCAGGAGCATGATTAATAAGATCAATGCCACACCCCTCCCCCAAAACTATAGAAGCAAACCAATGATTTATCTAGACCACAACTTTAGAGATTTGTAGTTTTATTCCAGTTTTTTCCACTGACATGGATTATAGCTGTATAATCCATGTAAGTGGAAAAGATATATAGAGAGAAAAAAAAGAGACTGACATGAAATTTAAAAAAAAAATAAGCTAACAAGAACAACTCAGCTCAGATGCTCCTTCAAGTGACTATAATGAGCCATAGAAATTATGTAATAAAAGATCTGCAAGTAGAAGTCTCTCTTAAGCAGTAAAACAAGATTTCTCCAATTCTTTATGTCTTTTCTTATTTTTACAATAATTATAAAACTATTATAAAAATAATAATTTTTATTTTAAAATTATGATTAAAACTTAGAGGCACATTTCATTTAATACTTAACACTGTCAAGCAGAAATTAATAAGCTTTTCACAGTGAGGAGCCGCATTTAATATTTTGGAGGAGGCAAAAGGCCACAGTGGATGGGACAAGGAAAGAAAATAGGGGGAAAAAATCACATGTTTGATTAGTGAAACAAACGGTTTTTCTTCCCATTTGAGTTTGGGAAAATAATTTTGAGGAGATCTGGAAATTCTTTTTTTTTTTTTAAAGGAATCTACATGCTCTCTTTAACTGAGTGATAGTATACATAACCTGATAATATATGAGGAATTATTTTATCAGGCTATCACTCAGTCACAGTAAGAGTTCGTGCAGATCCTTACATTCTACTAATCAAGGAAACAAGAGCCTTGCTCTCTTAGTTTGCTTCTGAGTTTGTCTAGTACTTTCTTCCACAGTATGAACTGAATTAGGACATTCCAATGAAGCATACGTCACTCCATCCATCTATCCATGGCAATAGCTTGCAAGCTTTAATGTGGGATTGCCTCTTTGCGGTATAAGGCATAGTAGGTCTATATAAAGCAAAAGTTTCAAAGTCAGATGTATACGGGGGGACCACAGTACATCAAATGTGTTAATCAGTAGTCTCATTGCAAAAAGGCAACGCAAACAAAACATTTATCGATTGTCAGTTTAGACACTTAATAAAAGACGTAGATGAAAATAAATTTACTATTTATAATTAGTAACAATCAAACATTAAATGACACCACTGATGGTTAATAGAAACAGAAATATGCTGCCTACAGTAAAATGAGAAAATACTGTAACACCACAGCTGCAGAGTCTACCTGTCTGCTAGCCTCACCTCTGATTTGTTCTGGCAGCAACTAGTACAAACAAATAGCGGTGTCACTGGCAATGTTCCCTCTGAATGCCTGCATGACCAACATTGGCACGGTGCCTGCACATGAGACAAGTCAGCAAGGCAAGATGGGCTGCAGCAGCAACTTAAAATATTAAGCCATGCTCAGAAAAATTCAGGCTGCGGCGCGGTTGAAATCTCTGATATAATCCAATCTTAATTTATGAAGGAACTATCCAAGCCAGGAATTCAAACAAAGAAGCAAAGTTACTCTACTAGGAGAAAATTGTGTTTTGGAGATTGCGTCATCTATTTCCACCTATGAGCAAAGGGGGATAGAGGAGGGGAAGGATCTCCACTCACTGTCCCTGCATCTGTTTCTCACCTGGCTTGTTGTTTGTAAAATAAAACTCTTGTGCTAAGAAACAAAAGGAACTTTCTATCTCTCCCTCCTTTTATGCTTTTCTCTCTCCAAGATGTACAGAAATAGGATTTTTCTCTCTTTCTGTATTGTTTATCAATCTTCTTTTTCTTTCAAATAGAACAAGTGTCTGTTGGTATACACTGATAGCTGCTTATAATCTGCATATACAGAACTCTGCAAGACAACTGTATTAGGATCATTTTATTCTTTTTAATGGGATGTTCTGCAACTTAATTACTCTGCCTTCTCTCCAAATTCTGCTTATATTCAGAGTTTTCTACAAGGCTTTCTGCTGAATCCAAATCTCCAACATTATTATTGCAAGTACCTCTAGCATAAAGTGGGCAGGTGGAAAGGGTCTATAGGAGAGGATATAATCCAGTGATAAAGCATAAAGCTTGCTTGAAGTAGATTATGTGTATTTTGCATGTGTAACTCTGGATACAGATAGAAAATTCCTGCCAGAAATTCTGAGAGCCATTGCCAGGCTATATTGATAATACTGGATTAGATGAATGAAGAGCCTGCTGACAAGGCAACTTCTTCTGTCA
The DNA here is from genome assembly GCA_032468155.1 of Oxyrhabdium leporinum. NCBI lineage: Eukaryota > Metazoa > Chordata > Lepidosauria > Squamata > Cyclocoridae > Oxyrhabdium > Oxyrhabdium leporinum. Next base: position 28,275 of record JANHFL010005929.1, read on the forward strand.
AGCTCATATGGCCTAAGGGAAGTTAATCCATAGTTAAAAAAACAACATCCTACAAAACATACAATGATTTTATGCATGCTTAGAAATAAGGAAATAGAAAGGGAACTCATCAAATCTACAAATGACAATAAGCTGACAGGAGTTGCCAACACCCCAGATGATAGGCTCAGGATCAAAATGGATCTTGACAGATTTGAACACTGGACTCTATCCAATAAAATGAAATTTAACGTAGAGAAAAACAAGGTTTCATTCTTAGGCAGGAAGAAGCAAATATACAAGTACAAATTAGATGAAATCAGGCTTTAAAAGCGGTAGCTGTGAGAGGGATCTTGGAGTCCTGGTGGGCAATAACTGAAATATGAGCCAGCAGCATGTGGCAGCAGCCAAAAAAACCCAATGCAATCCTTGGTTGCATAAACAGAGGGATAGAGTCAAGATCATATGAAGTACCGCTTTATAAAACTTTAGTGAGACCACATCGGGCATACTGCATCCAGTTTTGGTCACCACATTATAAAAAAGATGTTGAGACTTTGGAAAGAGTGCAGAGAAGAGCAACTAAGATTATTAAGGGCCTGGAGACTAAAACATATGAAGAACGGTTGGGGGAATTGAGTATGGCTAGTCTAGTGAAAAGAAGGATTAGGGGAGCCATGATAGCAGTGTTCTAATATTTGAGGGGTTGCCTCAAAGAAGAGAGAGTCAACCTATTTTCCAAAGCACCTGAAGGTAAGACAGGAAGCAATGGATGGAAACTAATCAAGGAGCAAAGCAACCTAGAACTAAGGAGAAACTTCCTAACAGTGAGGACAATTAACCAGTGGAACGGCTTGCCTTCAGAAGTTGTGGGTACTTCATCACTGGAAACTTTTAAGAAGAGATTGGACAGCCAATTGTCTGAAATGGTATAGGGTCTCCTGCTTGAGCAGAGGGGTGGGTCCAAGGTCCCTTCCAGCTCTATTATTCTGTATTCGGTAAGGGTATTGCTGAGTTTCATAGTATAACTGTAGTATTGCTTGAGAGAAAGAGCAACTTCAGAGACATGGTTTTACCTGATATATGTGGAATTAAGATTCCTTTAGCTTCCTGTCTGCAATTCTGATTCTGATTCACCATCTCCATTGTATTCTTGCAAACAGAGGTGGGACCTCTGTTGAAATCAGAGAGCCACACTGCTCTTGTAGAGGCTATTGGTGTGGGGGGCTGATAATGATGTAATAACATCATGCAGTTGAGTGGGACTGTGTGTGAGAGAGAGAGGCAGAGACAGAGGAGAGATTCTTCCTCCTACAGTTTATAGCACACTCAATATGTTCTTTCTTTTCTTTTCTTTTCTATCTTTCTTTCCTGTCCTTTGCATTCTATGAGAACAAGTTTGGAATTTTTTTAAAAAAAGTTTTGAAACCCCACAGGTAATTTCCCAGTTAAAAAATAAACATTATTTTATTTAAGATTTCTTTCTTTCTTTCTTTCTTTCTTTTCTTTCTTTCTTTCTTTCTTACTTATAAATGATGCAATCTATACAGATTAGTCTTGATGTCTCTGATGAAAGTTTAACTTCTTCAAGGCAAAAATGAAGTAAGATGCTGCATCAATCAGATACACATCTGGCTGGTGTCTGAGAATTATTTTCTAGAGAGGGGAATCCCAGGTGCACATGCTTTGCTGTTTTACATATTTGTTCCTCAAAGTCTTCCACCATTTATTATGGCTATCTCCTCCAGCACAGAATGTCGATTCTGAAGTTTATGCAGAGATACTGTATTCTTCTGGGGATGGTGGTAGGAGTGGTGCTGTGCCAGGAAAAGGATGCTAGGGCTGTGATATGGAAAGCAGTGTGTTACCACCACAGGCTTATAGGATTATCGTTCCTTCAGGACCGTCTCACAAAGCTGTGCTTGGCTGCTAAGATAACAGAATTAAGCAAGGGAAAATGTACAGGCCAACTATGTTGATAAAGAAGCTTAATTTCCCTCTTATTTGGAGGACATCAAGGAATAATAGAATCACAGAGTTGGAAGAGGCCATTTAGGCCATGAAGATTATCATTATTCAGTGAAGAAGTTCAAATTAGAGCATCCAGACAGATGGCTGTCCAGCTTTCACTTGAACATACCCAATGAAGGAGAGGCCCTGAAGATTATCATTATTCAATGAAGAAGTTCAAATTAGAGCATCCAGACAGATGGCTGTCCAGCTTTCACTTGAACATACCCAGTGAAGGAGAGACCACTTTATCAGAGGAACTGGTTCTGTTCTCTTACTCTACTGCAAAGTTTTTTGTTCTTTGTTTGTAACAGTCAGTAAGAATCTGTCTTCCTGTATCTTAAATCTATTCTATATTTGCACTCTGGAACGAGAGAGAACAGTCTTCTATAACAGGGGTCTCCATATGCTGGCTGGGTAATTCTGGGAATTGAAGTCCACAAGTCTTAAAGTGTCCAAAGTTAGAGACCCCTGTCCTATAAGACATCCTTTCCAGGTTACTATAACTCTCCTCAGTTATTATTTTTTTTCTCAAGACAAAACATAGCCACTTCCTTCCATTTCTTTTCATGGCACTTAATTTCTAATTCCTTGATTATCCTTCCTGCACTTTTCTGAATGCATTCCTCTGACTCTTTCTTAAAGTGCGACATCCAGACACCTACGTGCAATGCTGGTGGTGAAATCTGAGCAAAGCAAAAAAAAAAAGGGAACAATTACTTCCCCTGAGTTGGCAATTATAATTTTCTGCTCATATATATAAAATTGCATTTGCTGTTTTATAGACACATCAGACTACCAGCTGACATTCAGTTTGCAATTCACTTTTGCAAGATCTTTCTCACAGGTATCATTGTCTACCCATATTTCTTGTATATCTAAGGCTTGCTATCTCAGTGAAAAATCTTGAATTTGTCTCTTGAATTTAATTGTTACATTCAGCTCACTTTTCTAAACTACCGAGATCGTCTTAAATTTTCTTTCTATCTTTTAGAGTATAAGCGATCTGTCCCAATTTTGGGTCATATGCAAATCTGATCAATATTCTCTCCATCTATTCATCCAAGCCATTAACAAAAATATAGATGACTAGAGACCCAAAAATGAACTTTGAACCACTTCTTTCAATTCATCTCTCCGATGAGAGGAACCGTTCTTTCTTCAAAACATTATTTGACTCCAATTTCCCAGCCAATTAGATATCCATTCAAATGTCATGCTATCCAGTCACCTTTAACTAGCTTGTTAATCAGTTGTGATAAGGTATTCTGTTAGTACTTTGCTGAAATCAAAATACATTACTGAGCGATATGTCTACAACATTCCCACAGTGTGCTGTGGAATCATTTCATCACACCAAATATATTTCAAAAACAGAGTTTCAGTGTGAAAGTGCAATGTGAATTTTCACAAGTAAATTTCATTGCTGATGGTTTATTGTTTCTGCTGTTTCAGAATACTATAGAATATATTTCCTGTGTTATGATTAGAGTGGCCAATATGTGGAGAAACATTATGTGCTTTGGTCTGATACTGGCTCTGTTTGCTTGGACTTTGCTGGAGAGTCTGTCTTCCTTGTTTCTTGAAGACAGTGAAGCAATCAGGTGTTAGACTGGGAATGGGGAGTCTCTGGTTCAGGCCCCCAATTCCCTCATGGAATTCACTGGGTAACTTTGGAGCAATTACCCTCTCTTAGTTCAACCCATTTCACAAAGTTGTTGCTGTGGGGGTAAAATTACACTTCTGTTTTATGCCATCTGGAGTAAAAGAAGGACATCACAAGAAAAGTCCTTTACCCATTCTAGTAACCAGTATTAAACCAAAGACAATTGAACGTTTTTCTAGCTGTCAGAGATAAAGCAGGTGATTCTTTAAAAGGGAGGTAACTGCAGTCACAAAGAACGAAGCACCTTTTTGAATGAGTCTATCACGTGGCTTCTCAAAATATAGAACTGTCCATTGAAGAGCTTTTGCAGGGACAGCTTTGCTAGTCTGTACCGCCAAAAATTTCTTAGTGCTGTTGGGTTTTTTTTAATATTCGGGGATAACGAGGTTCACTTTATTATGTTCCTGACTTAATTCTTGTTTTCCTCGTTGTATTGCTTGGTTCTGTGAGATGCCTTGAGAGGGCTTTGTGCCTTCCAACATGACCTAATTATGCATTGCATGAGGTACAGAGGCCATCAAGCTGAGCTTGTTTCCTGGTTGCTAGAACTAGACAGCTTTTTCGGCAAGATTAAAGACATGATTTGCCATGGTTCTTCTTTGGGAATTTCTTTTTTCAACTTCCCAATCTAGCCAATAGCCTGGAGCTTCCAAGAAGTCCCCAGGCAAGTACGAATCACAGCCAACCGTGCTTAGCAGCTGAGATTTGCCAAGATCAGCTGGTGCTGCTGAAGCTATATGAAATAAAGAACAGCACAAAACAAAAAGTCACCCCAAAATGCCATATCATCAAAAGGCAGAAAGAATCATATATCAAGGTGAGTATGTGGCTATGTATCTTTCCTTTTAATATCTCATTTACTTGCTTCCTTTTCCCTTAGTTATTCACTATTTTGTCCTACACTTATTATGATACACACCTCAGGTGCTCGTCTAAAACCAGAATCTGCATTAGCTTATTCAGCACTAACTGAGGCACAGTAGAGAGGCACTTACTGATTCCAGTTTATTCTGTTATGCTGTTATGGAAGACACAAATGTGTTCAAACACTTGAAAAGGGTAGCTGGTGCATCCAACTCAACTCAACCAACTCAAATCACCCAGCACTATTTTGATTTCTGCGTGTTGTGGCAACACATCCGATGTATCCTCAGACATAACAGAGCAGGTAGTCTGATTCTATACAAAGCCATCCTTCCTGCCTAAAGAATGCTTGTTAGAAACTCCTACATTTAAGGAAATATTGTATTGCTTCACAGACTGAATCAATGGATATTTGACATAGCAGGTACTTAAAGAGGAACCTAATCATTTAACATGGAAAATTGCTGGTGTGGCTTACTCCCATTTCACAGGTCAGAGACACAGTTTAACTCTAAATCTATCAGACTTCCCCAAGATGATGCTTATCCTCTTGGACTTTAGTTCTCTTAATTTCTTGTCAGAAATGCTACACTGTGGCCCCAGACACCCCGAAAGCACTAAATTGTGGGAGGCTGTTTAACTTTATTAAATACAAGAGTATGATATAGAAAAATGAGGAATATTTATGGGAAGGTGAGAGGCAAATATTTTCTCATTTATCCAAACAGGTCAGTTTTGTTCCAAGTATGCAGTTCTTACAATGATACAAAAAAATGCATGCTAATATAGACTAATATAGATTTGTAGAATGCTTGTACTGCTATCCTGTACCTTTGTGTATAACTTTTATTAAAAAATAAAAGCTAACACAAACCAATAGAAAGCAAGGAAGTGAAAAGAAAAAGAAAGAAATCAAAGATGAAGCAAAAAGTGCAAGAAGAGGGGGAAAATTGAAGAAAAAAAATTAAAAAGAAAATATAAAAAAGCGGCTTTGGATATTCTTCACAGCATTTATAAGTACAAATATACTTTCACCTCTCTCTCTCTAAAGTTACATCTTATTCTTCTTCTTTATATAATCTATTTAAACATCAAAAGCATATCAGATGTTCATTTTTTTCATCTTTACTCAAAGGAATGCAGTGTCTCACATAGTTAAGATGTTGGGTTAGGAAGCCTGCATTCAAGATTCGAATGCTGCTGGGTGGTGGAGTGAATTCCCATCATTTGCTCCAGCTCCTTGAGGGGAATATGAAAGGAGCCCCCCAGGCACCCCCAGGCAACGGTGATATCATGATTTCAATCTGGAAACACTTTACACAGTGCCTCCAACATGAATAGGCCGAGAATCTTTACTCAAAACGTCATAAGAGGTTTCCAGTCCCCAATAAATGTAGACAATATTCTCTGGTAAGCAAAGAAATGACTTTTAGCAGAATCTGTCAACTTCACCAAACATGCCTCCATAGTAGGTAATATTAAATCTTTCCATCTCTGGGCATAGCATAATCTTACTGCAATAATCATATACTGAAACAATCTTTTTGGAGTTTTTTCTAAATGTTTATCCATTAATACAAATGGGAAAAGTTCTGGCTTTAACTGAATATTGTTCTTTAAAATCCACTGAATCAAAGTATGAATTTGCGTCCCATTTTTTTTTTACCTTTTTTATAGGTCCACCAAGCATGATAAAATGCCATTTCATATTGTTCACATTTCCAACATATGTTTCAAATGCTTTTATATGTTTTAGATTTCTAGAATATATTAGAATAAATCTAATTTCTCTGGCATCATTGGGTTTCTATCAATTCCATATTCTTAATATGACTTGCATATTATATCATGATAGCTATGCAGAATGATTGTGATCTGTGATAAAGTTGATGACAATACAGAAAATATGTTACAAATTTGTGGTGTAGCTACTCTTTTATTTTAAGGATCCCCAGATGAATGTGAGATAAACAGATATTTTGCTTTTGTTTTCCTTCCATCCACATGAATATGCTTTTACAGATAGTCTTCAACTTACAACCACAACTGAGCCCAAAATTTCTGTTTCCTAAGCAAGACAGTTCTTAAGTGAATTTTGCCCCATTTTATGACCTTTCTTGACAAAGTTGTTAAGTGAATCACTGCAATTCTTAAATTAGTAACAAAGCTGTTAAGTGAATCTGACTTCCCCATTGATTTTGCATCTCAGAATGTCACAAAAGGTGATCACATGATTCTGGGATACTACAATCATCATAAATATGAGACAGTTGCCAAGTTTAATTTTGATCATGTGACCATGGGGATTCTGATTTAGGAGATAACCAGGCTGAGCCCAAGGGATGTGTCAAACACATCATAAGTTGTGAGTCCCTGCGTGCCTGCAAGAGATCTAAGTCCAGCCCACCTTGAATGCCTTCTTAATTCTGGCTCATTTCCTTTGACCGTTAGTAGCTCAGATTTTTATAGAGAGCTTAAACTTGCAATAAATCTTTGTACTCATTTGAACTGCCTGAATCTCCTGATTTCCCTGGGGCTTGACAGCTACAACAGTCATAATTGGGGAAAATTGTGATATCAGTTTTTTCAGTGCCATTGTAATTTTGAATGGTCACTAAATGAATAGTTGTAAGTTGAGGACTACTTGTACGTATGTGTGTGTGTGTGTGTGCGTGTGTGTGTATGTATATGTATATATAGAGGTTAAGATATTGGACTACTTCATTCTCAATCATAGAAGCTCACTGGAGACTTTGGGCTAAACACCCTTTCTCTTAATCCAACTACTTTCCTTTCCTTTCCTGACTGAGGGGTTTTTAAAAGGTTTTTAAAGTTTTAAAGTAATTTGTTACACTGTTTTAAATAGTTGTTGTGAATCGCCCCGAGTCTTCGGAATGGGGCGGTATATAAATTAGATCAATAAATAAAATAAATACTTCATAGGGTTGCTCATGTGAGAATAAGTGAGAGAGAGAGCCCTCTGCGTGCCAACTTGAGCTCCTGTACAAAACATGGAAATAAACAAACAAACCACCACAATAGTTATTGAAATTCTATTCTGAACAAAGGAGTTTCTTGGCAACAATGGATGACTTTGGCATAGAATATCATTGCTACATTTATTCTTTATATAAAACAAGGTGGTCTGTGGCTTTCTAATTTGCCCCTCATTAAATTGCTTTAAATACAGGTAGTCCTCAACTTAGAACCATTTACTTAATGATGTTTCAAAGTTACAGCAGCACTGAAAAAAAGGTGACTTATGACCATTTTTCACAGTTATGCCTGTTGCAGCATCCTCATGATCACCTGATTTACATTTGGATGCTTGACAACTGACTCACATTTATGACGGTTGCAGTGTCCCGGGGTCATGTGATCCCCTTTTGTGACCTTCTGACAAGCCAAGTCAATGGGGGAAACCAGATTTATTTAACAACCACGTTGCACTGCAGCGATTCACTGAACAACTGTGAGCAAGAAAAACCGTAAAATGGAACAAAAGTCATTTAACAAATTTCTCACTGAGTAACATAAATTTGGGGCTCAATTGTGGTTGTGAGTTTAGGACTACCTGTATCCTTGTAGCTTAATCCAATGTTCACCAGCAATGCCTCTTTTAAGCTTTCCAAAAAATGATGCTTTTGTGATGATGCTTCATCTCTTCATGATACAGGCTGGGGAAGGGAGGGCTGCTTTCATGAGTAAAAAAACACAGACCAACTTAAACCCTACTACTTTCACCATCACCTGATTAAAGCTCTTTAGATGTTTAGACGAAAGGTGTCCCTAATTTTTGACTTTTCTCTCAGTAATAAATATAGTGTTTTCTTTTTTAGTTATAGTTACAGATAGCAACCGCAACTGTAGCCAGCCTGCTTACTTTTTTCACATTGCAGAAAATATAGTAATTTGGCATATTATATGTTAACTCATGATGTTCCTAAAAAAAACTGCCTCTCTACCTGTTTCCGAGGGAGATTGGGCTGTATGTACGACAGTTTAAAGCAGGGGTGTCAAACTCATGTCGTCACGGCGTCGTCACGTGACATATCGGGACTTTTTTTCCCCTTCGCTAAACCAGGCGGGGGCAGGTCCAGCAGGTGACGCATCTGGCCCGTGAGCCACGTGTTTGAGACCCCTGGTTTAGAGTAATATCTGAATTTATTTTGTTTGTCCGCAACCGAAATGCTGTAACAGAACATCCAACTAAATCGAATTTACTGAACATAAACAGCAATTCGTATCAATATATATATATATATATAATATATTGGGCAAGATCTAAATATGATTTTGGTTGCAAACTAATGAGCCAAATGAATATTCTTAATCATAATCCTTTGCAAAAGACTTGCAATAATAGAAAACCCATGCTTTTGCATACGAAAGTCCCTATTTCTACCTTTGTTATGTTCAGTATGGTTGTTTAGTTAACAACAGTGTTGTAGGACTAGAAAATCCAATGATAAGGGGTTTTTTTTTTAATAGAAGCAATTCTCTCAGCTCCTATATCCTATTTCGCTTAAAAACAAACACTTCAGCATAAAGATTAACATGCAAGAGGGAGAGGGAGGATTTTGGGAAATCACGTTTAAGCTACAGGTAGTCCTTGACTTACAACCATAGTTGAGCCCAAAATTTCTGTGAGTAAGGTGAGTTTTGTTTGTTTTGTTAAGTGGGCTTTGCCATTTTAAGTTCTTTCTTGCCACCGTTGATAAGTGACCTGGGACACTGCAACCGTCATCAATACATGCCAGTTGCCAGGTGGCTGAATTTTGATCACATGACCATTGGGATGCTTCAATGGTAGCAAGTGTGAGAAGTCACTTTTGTTCAGTGCTGTTGTAACTTTGAACAGTCACTAAATGAACTGTTATAAGTCGAGGAGTAGCTATATTACAAAACCCTCCAATTTTATTCCAGCACTAATGTTATTCCAAGCATTTGGACTATCTCTGCTTGAAGAAATGTCTCTCAACACTCCTGAACAAAATAAGTCTCGGTAAAAGATTTCAATGTCAGTGGGGTTTACGTGTCAATCATAATTGTTTTTTCTTTCATAGATGTTGGAAGCTCCGGAGACAAGGAGTTTCTTTAAGATGCAATTTGAAAACCTACCATTTTAGGCTGTAAAACCTTAGATGGCTACCCAGTAGTGTAGACTTAACCAGGCCCAAGAGTTGCTTTGGCTTTATCTCAAAAGTTTATTTGTGTCCGACTTCAAATATTAAGAGAGAATGCTTGATCTATTTTGGTTTTAGAAAACTTAGTTCAATTTAGTCTGATTTAAAGATAGCTGCTCTGGGTATCCAAAGCAGCTCCTCCCAGCTACACCATACAGATTCCATTTTGCTAGTTTCTGTATCAGATTATTTAGTTCCTCAGGACCTCAGGGAAAAAGCAAAAGGCATAACACAAATTACAGGCAACTAAATATCTGCAATAAAAAAGTAAAACTTTGACTCCCAACTATCTAAAAATAGTAACAACTAAACTGGTACATCTCTTTTTTGCTGCACAGTAAGTTCTTTGTAGACCCTGCATATTTTCTATACTCATAGGCCCCCAGATTAGAGCTATAAATATTTGTATTGTGTAGAATATATAATTTGCACCACAGATTTTATATTATAGAGTGGGAGGCATCTAAAACTTCTCGGTAGACAATTTGAAGCTTCATAGGCATGGAACATTGTGTCCATTGTACATTTATAAATATGCAACCTTGCCTCCAATATTAAATTATGCTGCTAAAAGATTAACCCATTGTATTTCCTATGAAAAGCAAGGAATGACTTATTGTGCTTTAACCAAGCATGTGTGCAGAGGCAGCCTTAATCCTTAACATTATTCTGAACAACTGAATTGGTTGTTAGACTCGGTGTTCTGGTTTTTAAAATATAAATAAATAGATAGATCCCGTTAACAACTAAATTTTCCCTGTCTTTCTCTGCATAATTATCAACCAACTTTGCTATTTCTCATTAAAATAACCAGAGGTGCTTCTAGTCTGTTCTTCCATTGCAGCATTAAGTCCATAGCCTTCTCAACTGGTGTTTTATTTTGTTTTGGTGCAAGAGGGATTGCCAATTTGACCTGAAGTGGCAATTACTTTTGTAACTTGTATATTGGATATTACTTCAGACAGCAGGAAAGAGAAAGAGTAATACTGGGGAAAAGGAAAACAATTTAAGGGAGCTGCTGGACTACAATATAGAAAATGTAAGTTGCCAGTTCAAGACATCAGGTTCCTACACAAATTAGGAACTTACTTATCTGTCAAAACTGAGAGTCCTGGGTATCTGTCGTAGACCTAACTCCAAATGAAACTTGCACAAGCTCATCAAGGAATGTCATAAAGCTGTGTTCCAAGTTTCGTGTGATATGGAGGTCTGTGCAGGATTTTATTTTGGAAATAGTGGTTTGATTGTAGTAGGTGACAGGAGAGGGAGTGTTAGAGAGAGTGAGCAGTTTGGTAGGTGTGAAAATGATTGAGGAAAGGCCATGCTGGGTTGTGTCTGCCTCAAACCACCGCTCACAAACACATGGAGAAGTTTGCAAACTATATTGGGAAGTCTTACTAATAACAGGTGGCAAAGGAAAAGTGGAAACATACAGAGACACATGCACAAGAAAAAACAAGTCTCCACAAAACCAGCAAGCTTGCATTGAGAGAGTGTTCAAATTCAAAATAGCAGGTACAAGAGTGGTCTGGCAAAGTCCAAGGGTCCAAATGTCATAGAAGACTTCAGATCAAAAGGCAGGGCAGACAAGTCTAGGTTAATGAATGGTTGTTGCGGGGTGGGTGGGGTGTTAGCTCATTGCTCCTTTGGGAAGCTGAAATTCCTTTCTTCCAAGAAGACTTCTTGCAAGAAGAAGAGTATCTTTGCTTCCCTCTCCTCCCCAGAGAGGGAATCCTTGCACTAGGAGAGGCTGAGAGCTCAGATTCCTCATCTTCTGAAACCAGGACAGTCCACTCTGCCTGCAATTCTGGGACTGGCTGCTTGCTGTCAGTTTCCTCATCAGAGTCTGAGCTAGCATGACAAGTTGGAGAGGAATGGAAACAGCCAAAGAACAAGAGGTTGGGTGGGTGGAAGAAAGGAAAATCCAAGGCAATGTTAGGAAAAGTTACACATGGGAAGTCACTGTCAGGCACTGACAGAGACATCAGCAATATGTAATCTGTATGTTTGGCATCCTCTGTTTGAGCAGTCACAGGAGAAACATGTGGTTGCCATTTAATTGTGAGAGGCTAAGTTAGAGGCCTGGAGACTAGCTTGAAGTCCTGAATCTGCAAGCTCTACTAGGCCATTAACAGAAACAGCAATACAGATTTTAAGCTCACTCCAGCAATGAGAGGGGGGGAAGCAGCAAGAACACTGCGGCAATAAGCAGCAACCTTTGGAGCCTGAAACAGACTTCAGCCACTTTGAGTAATCAACCAGATTTGAGAAACCAAGTCTGGATTTCTAAGAATTGATCTGGGTATATTCCCCAGGTGAGATCTGGAGAATGCTGGAAGAAGGTCCGCCTAAAGCGAGGGAATGGAGGATGTGAGACTTGTTCCTTCTGGTGCATTTGTAGGCTTAGAGAGTAGGGAGTAAGTTTATATACATGATATGCGACTGAGGGAAGAGAAACATGGGACGGTTTTAAGTTTGATGGCAGCAGAGTTGAGATAAAGAGTACACAAGTGATTGTTAAGAGCATACTGTTATTATGGTAAGTATTGCCAGGCCAAGCCTGAAGAAGTTCCCTGGAGGTGGGAGATGATGTTGGTGAGATGGATAATGCATAAGTTTGGGAATGGACTATTTCTGTTATCTACAGTGATGTGAGGATCCTACGGGCAGAAACAGGTATTTTGGAGGCAGGAGAAGGGGAATTTGCATTTGATACACCTCTTTCTAAGCCAGCTATCCCGGCCCTGAGCATCAGTGATCAAATTAATGTATGCCTTAAACTCAGGCTGCTACTAATAAGTATCTGCTTTGTGCAAAGTAACCGAATGTCCATCTGTAGTATGATAACAGATGAATATACAGGTTTGGCAGGTATTACTGAGACCTACATGAGCAACGATGGGCAAAAATCAGTAAACTTGCCTTCCAGGTTTCAGATCCTCCAGCAGTCATAATACCAAGGCTACTGATTAAGAGTAGTAGTATAGTAGTAATCGCATGTTACATTTTCACGGGGTGCAGAAGCACTGTCTCAAAGTTTGTGGGTGCCGATGTTTGGAAATGTAAAGGCATAACTATCAGGTCAGATTGTGGATCAGAATAGTTGTGAGCTTCTGCAAGAACAAAGGACCCTTTAAATTGATCTGGTCCAGATGCCAGAAGTTTTTCAAAAGCACCTAAAGATTTCCCCAACAATTGGCAGGCATGATGGTCTCATGTCTGGTTGATTTTGGAACTCAGAGATGACCAGAGTGCTGATGAGATTCTTTTTGTTCACCTCCCCCCCCCCTTTTTTTATTTCTAGACAAAGGATGAGTCTGCATCACAACATCCCAATGCATGCTTTGACTCTTTTTTTCCCCCTTATCCTCTCTATGGACATCCATGACACCATTTATGAACTTTCTGTTGCTTCCATTTCTTCAGTTGTTTACTTGCTACCTGATTTTTGCCAGCCTCTTGTTTCAAAGCACTTATCCAACATATATATCGTACTGTCTGATAAAGGACAGCATTATATTCTTCCATTTTTGGTTCGACTGAATCTTCTTACCTAAGGTCAGCAAGTTACTTTAAAGGGAGCAACGAGTGACAATTTTAGAAGTGTGACTTCAGTTGCACTGACTCACTTCATGAGCTTCCTGAGATCTAGCCTTTCTCTCTTTCCCCTCCCCTCCATTTCCTATAACAACCTTCTGTTAAGAGTACAAATAGCTGCTTCACTAGAGCTTGCTCAAGTTAACATCCTGGTCTCCAGGAACATATTCAAATATTCTTGAATCTCACATGATGGCATAGTTAGTCAGTGGATATTTTGCAAAGCAAGAACAATCTTCTGTCCTTCAAGATCTATTGCTCGAGATCAGTCTCATGAAAAATAAGAAGTTAGCTCTGGATTTATAGACTCTTGGAATGAGGGTGGAGCATGTGACTTACAAAACTGCTTTTCCACATCTAAAAATAAATAATTAGGTGATTACTTTTTTTAAAAAAAGAAAGAAACAGATTCTTCCTTTTTCAGGCAGTTTTGTTAAAGGAGTTCAGAATGGGTGTTTCATTTTTAAACTCTCATGTCTTAGGATTCTGAGTTGTCAGTCATGTCACTCCATCACTCAAAGTGTGTTTGTTTGGAGATGGCTTGTTTTTGGGTTGATGTTTTTGTACTACATGTAGCTGGGTTTATTTAGCAATATCACAAAACTTCCCAAACCCTGTGTCAGCCAGAAAATGTTATTTTACCCATGTCCTTCCAGTTTAGGTCACTGCAAGAAAATGGTAAGGATGCCTCACAGAGCTGCATTCAAAATAATATTCTTCATTGCATTTGCCTTTTGCATCAGAAGGAACACACACACACACACACACACACTAAATTTATAAAGAAGAATTTTAGTGGTGTCAGAACCAAATCTGCAAAATAAGGTTGAGAAAAAATATGAAGAAGAAAATGCAAAACCATGCCCGAGATAAACCTTAAACTGTCTAAAGCGCACTTAATTCAGTGATGAAATCTAAAATTTTCCACTACCAGTTCTGTGGGCGTGGTTTGGTGTGCGTGGCTTGGTGGGCATGGCTTGATCATGTGACTGGGTGGAAATCGTGTTTATACAATAGTGGAAAAACAAAGAGATTCCTACAGATGAGAATGTAATTAAAATATTAGAATTTCTGCGAATACGTTAACATTTAAAATTAAGGAGAACTTCCCTCTCCCTCCTCTCAGACAAGATTACCTCGCAGGACAGGAAAGACAAAGCTTTCAG
>JANHFL010005930.1:9583-21017 GCA_032468155.1 Oxyrhabdium leporinum
AAAGGGGGCGGGGCGAGAGCGGGGTGGGTGGGGGGAGAGAAAGGAAAAGCATGACGGCACGTCACGTGCAGGGGCGTCGGGGGTGTGGCCCAGCCACCTCCACCCCCTTCTCTGCCCTCAAGGTGGAGCACGTGACGTGGCATAGATTTAAAAGAGAGAGAGAGGGCCGAGGGAGGCCCCGTTTAAAGAGAATGGTGTCTGTCACGTGACCCGGGCGTCCCGGAAAGACCTCGGAGGCGGCTTCTTCAGGCGGCCATTTTCCCGCGCGTGTGTTGGCTGAGGAGGGGAAGGGAAAAGGCGACGCCCACTCGGCGGCGGCGGCGGGCCCGGCCCTTCCGGAAGGCGGAGCTCACAGGCGGGCGTCGAAGGGCTGGGTGGCGGCGTAAGGGCCGGTCGGCCGGGGCTCCCCGCCCTCCTTTCTCCTCCTCCCTCCCTCCCTCCTCCGCCTCCTCCTTCTTCTTTCCCATCCCCGATTCCCCGCCAGGATCAGCCGCGGTCGCGCAAGGGAGCTGGGCACCATGTCGGGGCAGAGCCTGACCGACCGCATCACGGCGGCGCAGCACAGCGTGACGGGCTCGGCCGTCTCCAAGACCGTCTGCAAGGCCACCACGCACGAGGTGATGGGCCCCAAGAAGAAGCACCTCGACTGTGAGTCCGCCGCCGCCGCCGCCTCTTCCTCTCCCTCTCCTCGGGGCTGCCCTGCCGAGCCTTCCTTTCCCCTCGGGCCGAGCCTGCCTCCTTCACGGCTTTTCTTTCCCCCGCTTGGAGGAGGGTAGGGAGGAAGGGGCGCCTCCTCGCCGGGCCCTTTCGGGGCGGTGGAGCCTCGCCCCCCCCTCTTTCCCTCAGGGCTCCTCCCGCGCCCTCGTCGCCCAGGACGGACGACGGAGGGTGGCAAAGTTTCTTAGGGCAGCTCTGGTCAAGCCCTCCGGATTTCTTTTCCTCCCTTCCTGTCCCTCTTCGCTTTTATTCCCCCCCCCCAAAAAAAAACACCTCTTGAAGGAATTTGCCTTGGAAAAAGCGCAGCGTTCCTGTCAATTTGGCCGCGAGGAATGAGGCCCCTTCGTCCTCCGTTTAAGGCATTGTTTCAAAAGAATAATAATAATGATAATAATGGATGCTGGCAGCAACCCGTATTAACCATATGTGCCAGTTAATATTTGTGATACATTTTTAAATGTTCAGTTGACTGAGTTTCATGTTTAATGAATAAAGTCTATACATAATAATAATAATAATAATAATAATAATAATAATAATAATAATAATAATAATATATACTTGGTTGATACCTAGGATGCTGGTATCAACCCGTATTAACCATAGGTGCCAGTTAATATTTGTGATACATGTTTAAATGTTCAGTTGACTGAGTTTCATGTTTAATGAATAAAATATATACATAATAATAATAACAACAACAACATACTTGGTTGATACCTAGGATGCTGATATCAACCCGTATTAACCATAGGTGCCAGTTAATATTTGTGATACATTTTTAAATGTTCAGTTGACTGAGTTTCATGTTTAATGAATAAAGTATATAATAATAACAATAACAATAATACTTTGTTGATACCTAGGATGCTGGCATCAACCCATATCAACCATTAGCGCCAATCAATGATCTTTGTGATACATTTTTCAATGTTCATGTTGAGTTTCATGTTTAATGAGTAAGAGATAATATACTGAACATTTTATCATATACATTTTTCAGTGTTCAGTTGACTGAGTTTCATGTTTACTGAATAAAAGTTTATATAATAAACTGTTCAGTTGACTGAGTTTCATGTTTAAGGAATAAAAGTACAATAATCATAAAATAATGATATTTGTGATACATTTTTAAATGGTCAGTTGACTGAGTTTCATGCTTAATGAATAAAAGAGATAATAGGAATAATAAAAAGCCCTTTAAAACAATTCAGCACCATTAGGCTGATTAAGTCCCCCTCTGCTGCCACGCTGTTCCTTGGACTTTCTGTGGGTTTTCCTTCACTGCTTGACGGGGGGGCTGCCTTTTCATTTTGGCTTTTAAATGAATTTTTCCTGTGCTTTTTTCCCCCTCTCCTCCCTAATGTCTTAAATCTGCATTTTTGTGGCAGCTTCTGCCTAGAGTATTTGTAATTTAATCCTGCCCCACCATCTCTGTTTTATCTGATTCAGAAATTTCACCTCCTTTCAATCTTTCGGTTCTTTTGACTCTTTGTAGGTATACAGATGCGGTCCTCGATTAGGAAACCAAAGGCAAGAATACTAATACAAGTAGTCCTTGACTTACAACAGTTTGTTTCGTGACTGTCTGACATTTACAACTTGGCAACTGACTATTTATGACAGTTGTGTCCCAGGGTCATGTGATCCCCTTTTGCGGCTTTCAGACAAGCAAAGTCGATGGGGAAGACAGATTCACTTAACAACTGCAGTGGTTCACTTAACAATGGTGGTAAGAAAGGTCTTAGAAAGGGGCAAAATTCACTTAACAGAAATTTTGTGCTTGATTGAGGTCATAAGTCGACTGTCTTTACAAAGTTGCCTGATGGTGAGATGGGCTGCCTATAAATTTAATAAATAAATATTGTGGGAAATTTAATCATTCTTCCCCTCCCTTCCACGATTTTAGTTTAGTCTTGGTTGTTTGTGAAAGTTGAGAAGCTGAAACCACTTTTCTGGTTTTGCCCTGGTCCTGCCTTCAGCACAATAGGTATACATTTGAATTAACCCTAATTGCAAAGGCAATATAAATGATAATTTAAAATTTAAAAGATTAAGCAGCTGTTTAGGAAGCCAACAGTAGTAATTCTTCACCTATTAGTGAGGCTTTTGCTTTCCTCTGAATTGAATATTTTACTGAAATATTTAGTAGTTTTTAATGAAGTAATGTGGAGGGATATGATCTATATATTGGGTATCCATTAACAATGAGAGGGAGGATTTTTCACATATGATGATGATGATTGTTGTTACCTGTATTGTCCGCTAAAGAGTTTTAATGCAAAAATGTCTTTCGCTTTTCATGACATTTCATAATGTAAGCTGCATTGCCACATTGTGATAATTTCATTTACTGTACTCTCAAATTAACAAGTGATACTAGTTAGCTTTAAGGGCTTCTTCCTGTTAATATGTGGGATCAATCTTCAACTAAATGGGTTACATGTGACAGGGAAAGCTAGCATTCAGTAAAACCACATTTTATTGACTGACTTTTCTGGCTTAAAATCGAAACTACAGCTATCACAAACTTGTATGAAATTGCCTCATGATATATTACAAAGTAGATCTTTGCATTCTGAGAACTTACTAATTGTAGTTCAGAACCCTCTCTCCAGCATTTTTTGCTCAAGTTGTAGTCTAGATCTAACTTGAAGAATGATTTCATGTGATTAATTTTCCACAGATTCCATGTTTGTAAAGCCTCTGTTCATTATAGTTCATAGACCCCAAACATGTTATTTCCTTCACTTTCTTTTGGTTTCTTGCTCCTTATAAAATGTCTGAAAAATGAGGAGAAATAGCGTTTCTGGCAAATAAAATATTTTGGCCTATGTTTCAGGGTTTTTTAAATGTTTATTACTGTGTGTGTGTGTGTGTATAATTAGTTATATATCATATATTATACCATATATATCAGTAAAAGTTTTTAGATGTTGGCTTAAAGTAGTGTTTCTCAACTTCAGCAACTTCAAAATGTGTGGACTTCCCAGAATTCCCTAGCCAGCAAGGCTGACTGAGGAATTCTGGGATTGAAGTCTGCACATCTTTTTTCATGAGGTTGAAAAACACTGGTTTAGAGAATTATTGGAGAAGTCTTTTTATGTACTTTTGTGTGGGACTTAAGAATCTCAGTTTTATGTATATTTGAACACTAGGCACATTTTCTGAAAAGAAAGCACTCTTCTCAATACCTGTGTTGAACACATTTCTTTAGTCAAAAAGAGAGCTGGGTTTTTTTTTCTGCACTACATTATTTTGAACCATAATTTAGAGCTTTTTGCATTGAGAAGAATACATTGATTGCTCTCCTTAGGATTTTCAGTGATAGGGAACTGAGCCTAATGTTTTGTGTTTGACTAATTCATTAAGTAGCAAAGAAGCAGATTTGTGCTGTAGCTAGGAATAATGAAAGCAATAACTTCAGATCTCTTACACGCCACAATATTTATGCGGAAGCTTAGATTTTGTTAATGCATGTGGTCTTACAACCCTATCTAATGCCAGAAAGGAAGTTTCAGCTATCTCAGATTGGCAAGCAAGTTAATAGAACAGAGTCTTACATGGCTTCTACCATATAATTTGGCCTATTGAAGCATTGAAAGCAATTTGTACCATTTATTCAAGAGCAGTTGCATTTGTCTTCTAAATGCTGATTTGGATTTCTTGTTTTTAATCTGCCAAGTGGTTCTGTTCTTAAGAAAGAGTTCAGAATACTTAGCCTCTTAATCCCCATTCAAACTGCTCCTTTTCCCCACTTATCATCCATAACTAACTGATTAACAGAATAATAGAGTTGGAAGGGATCTTCTAGTCCAACCCCCTACTCAAACAGGAAACCATTTCAGATAAATGCTTGTCTAATCTCTTCTTAAAAACCTCCAGTGATGGAGCACCCACAACTTCTGGAGGCAAGCCATTCCACTGGTTCATTGTTCTCACTGTCAGGAAATTTCTCTTTAGTTCTAGGTTGGTTCTATCCTTAATTAATTTCCACCCATTATTTCTTGTCCTGCCTTCAGGTGCTTTGGAGAATAGGTTCACCCTTTGCTCTTTGTGGCAGCCCCTTCGATATTGGCAGACCCCTATCATGTCACCTCTAATCCTTCTTTTCATTAAACTACACATACCCAATTCCTGCACCCATTCCTGCAGTTGGGCTAATAAGGTCTTGGCTACTTTATTATATAAACCCAGAGCCTGGATTCAACCTTTTCTCTGCTAAAACTTTAGATATAATTTTCAGCTATATGCCTTATCACTTCCCAAACTAATATGGTACAGTGGTTGAAGTATCAGAGAGAAAGTTTTAGTTGTTCACTGTAACAGAAGTCATGTTCTTTCATGAATTAACAATGGGGAAAATCTAGATTATTATTATTTTTTTTAACATAGGTTAAATTTATGCTGCGTCTATAAGATTCAGGGAGAAACACCTGGAATTTTGAATGCTGCAGCCTTCAAATGCTTGATTGCATCTGTCCTTCCTGTGATTTGTCCACTTGTTTTCTTTGAGCCACATCTGTATACTAAATCCTTTAACTGACATTTATTTGACACTAGGAACACTGCGGCTTTCCAATAATGCTTTTAACATATGCTCTGCTGTCTTTGGAATCTCAGGACTGAGAAATCCCCTGCTGTGCTATTTTGTAATTCCCAACACTCATTCTTTTTTTATAACTCATTAATACAATAAAAATAACTGTAGCGGCTCGATATATGCTCACATTATTGTAATCTCAGTTATAATTGCCTTGTGGGTTGGACTTGAACAAAATCTCAGTCTGGACATGATAATCTCATGGAGACAGGGCTGTAGGAGATGACCAGGAGGAGCCCGAGGGAGAGGTCGACCACATCATCAGTCTCAAGTCCTTTCTATCCACATTAGATCTAAGTCCAGATAACCTTGAATTCTTTTGACTCTTATCTGCAGCCAATTTGTTTTGACTATTAGTTCAGATTCCGGCAGAGTGTGTTACCAATAAACCTATTTTCATTTGAACCTGCCTTGGTTCCTGATTTCCTGTGCTTGACAAAGGCTTGGCAAGATCCTACCATTTGTTTCACAGGGCTTTTCTACAATGAAGGCCAGATTTGAACTGTGTAATTTGGTTGCTGCTGCTGAAGTCTAGATAGATTGTATAAAGTGAGACTCGCACTAAGGGATGCAGAGTGATTCTGAAGTTCCTTATCATTTTCCATTTAGTGGTCTGAAGCTTCTTAGAAGGCTTGTAAAAACCGTTGTGCACTTTTAAGCAGCTTTCAGTGTTTCGTGACGGTTTTGTGCTCGAAGATGCCAGCATGTACTTTAGCCAAAATGCAGTCTCATTGGTGAGATGTCTTAATTATTCTTGTATTTATTACAGGTAGTCCTTGATTTGCAACCACAATTGACCCCAAAGTTTCTATAGCCGAGCGAGATAGTTGTTAAGCGAGTTTTGCCTAATTTTACGACCTTCCTTGCCGCAGTTGTTAAGTGAATCACTGCAGTTAAGTTAGCAACATTGACTTTGCTTGTGAGAAGGGAATCACGTGACCCTGGGTCACTCCAACCGTCATAAATACATGCCAGTTGCCAAGCATCTGAATTTTAATCACATGACCATGGGCATTCTGTTACTGTGGGTGAAAATGCTCAAGTCACTTTTTTTCAGCATAACTGTAATTTTGAATGGTCACTAAACAAATAATGATAAGTGGAGGACTATTTATAGTGATGCTATGTGAAATATGATTAATTGTTCTGTGGAGCCAGTGTCATTTTTCAGGGCAAGAATGATTATTGGTGTATCTTTTGCGTAAAACTTGGTGCTTTGCATATCCCCAAAATTCCATCTTCATCAGTTGCTTAAGGCAATGTTTCTCAACCTTGCCAGCTTTTAAGATGTGCGGACTTCAATTCCCAGAATTTCCCAGCTATGCTTTGGATTTTCCAGGTGTTTTTCTGTATTGCTTTTATATTTGCATTATTTTATAGCTTCGTGGTAATTTTGTAAACCACCCTGTTTATTCAGGGCGGGTGGCATATATATATCCAATTAATAAGTGAATTCTTTTCTTTCTCCTCATCAGGATTATAGTTAATCAGTTTCTAACCGGTATTGCACACCTGAGTGCTTAAGTGCTGTATTAAACATTTCCCTAAACGAGGTCATGTAATTTTTTTTTTGCAAGCTTTTTTTTTTTTTAATTGACAATAGTGCCTTTCAAATGAGCTCTCTTGGGGGTTGAAATAATTTGGAACAAAGTTATTGCAGTCGAATCACCTTGTTTTGAAGACTTATTTACAGATCTGGGTTGGAATTTGTTTTAGAAATTCTGAAACAATTCTCTACCATTTAGCAAATTGTGCTTCATCACTTTAACCTGTGTTGTCACAGAAACCAATTTATTTCATGGGGGCCTAATTTCAATGAATATTTGGGCTGTTTATTGATGCTGGACAAACAGCTGAACAGTCAACACCAGTTTCTCATCCGAAGTAGGAATAAAAATAGCCACCTGGTGTTTCTATGTGTGCCTATACAGCATTGTGGAAATCTGTTTGCAGATTAAATGTTCTGACTGAATGTTAAGTTTTAGTAACCACACTGTTACATGAACAGTTGTCTGTAGTATAATCATTCCACCTCACCCTTATATATTATGTGGAGTGCTGCTTATTTCTAACCTTAACATTAAAATTTTTGCCTTCCTTAAAACCTTTCTTTCATTCTAAAATAGCTAGTTTTAGAATGGTCTCTGTTTTTCATAAAATAGCAACTGTCTAATTTCAAAATTGGTTATGTGGCACTAATAGCAAGTGACTAAAATACCTTTCTCATGTGTTTTAGATTACAACTCCTTTCATGTGTTATCAATGCTGCCTGACATTTATGGAGACTTTACTGTAGCCCTGATATCTTAATTGGATGAGATTGGTATGTTTGTGTTAAAAAGGAAACTCCAGTTAAAGGGACTTGCATACTATGATTTTCCTATTATGCCAGAAGGAGATGTGCTTGAGCTTAAGGATCGACCAGCATTATTGGTGTCATGCAGAAATCATGAGCAGAGACATTAGAATTGGTATTGTTTTTTTACCACAGTGTGCCTGCTGAATAAAGAAATATAATGGTATTATAAAAAGCTAATCCTTCTTTGAACTTTAGGATGACACATTGGCTTTCACATGGATGGAAAGTCCAGCTTGGCAATCTTAAGGGAGAAAGTATATGACTTATTTATATTTTTTTGTATCCTGCCTTTATTATTTCTACAAAAAACTCAAGGTTGTGAACATATCCAATCCAACCCACCTGCCTCCTATTTTCCCACAACAGCAATTATGTGAGGTGAGCTGGGCTGGCAGAGTGACTAGCCCAAAGTCATCCAGCTGGCTTTTGTGGCTAAGGCAGGACTTGAACTCATGGTCTGCCATTTTCTAGGCCCATGCCTTAGACCAAACTGGCTCTCTGACGATGATGCACTTAAAAAGGATGAATGAACAATTTATGCAAAATAAAGTTGCTTGGTATCTTGCCTTGACATCCTCACTGTTGTTCAGTTTTAGATTTTGTTAGAATTTTAAATTAATTATTTCGTTTACGAGACAGATTCCATCACAGTAATCTGCATATATTTTTTATTCTTTTGTTTATTATATATATTTTTATAAATAACTCGAGGTAAGCATATATAACACTGTACAGTACTCCTTCCTCCTCCCCCTATTTTCCTCATAGCAACACTCTTGTGAGGTGGGTTGAGCTGACACAGTGATTGGCCCAAATTCAT
Source organism: Oxyrhabdium leporinum (assembly GCA_032468155.1). Lineage (NCBI taxonomy): Eukaryota > Metazoa > Chordata > Lepidosauria > Squamata > Cyclocoridae > Oxyrhabdium > Oxyrhabdium leporinum. The sequence goes on from JANHFL010005930.1 coordinate 18,083, forward strand.
CGAGCCAGCTTTCATGTCTAAGGTGGGACTACAATTCATTCATTTTGGCTTCTAGCTGGTGCCTTAACCACTATATCAAACTGGCTGTCAGATTTTGTGGCAAATTTTATAATGAGTATTGGGATTTCATTTGGTCTTTGTTGAAGTACAAGAAGCCCTCAACTTACAATAATTCATTTAATGATCGTTCAGACTTTACAACAACACTGAAAAAAACTCATGACCATTTCTCACACGACTATTGTAAGCCTCCCTATGGTCACTTGAACAAAATTCAGATGCTTGTAACTGGTTCCTATTTATGACAGTTGCAGTGTCCTGGGTCATGTGATCCCCTTATGCGACCTTCTGACAAGCAATGTCAATGGGGAAGCCGGGTTCACTTAACAACCGGGTTACTCAGTTAACAACGGCAGCGATTCACTTAACTGGCAAGAAAGATTTCACAATGGGACAAAATTGACTTAATAACACTCTCACTTAGCAAAGAAATTTTGGGCTCAATTCTGGTTGTAAGTCAACCACTATCTATACTTCAAACTATTGGTTAGATAATATATTCATTCAGTTTCAGATGAATCCCATAAATCTAGGTGTAAAAAATTCTCATGGTTAGTATTATGTAGTATAACATAATTTAACTTAGAGTCATCCTCCAGTTACCTGATCTTGTATAAATTTATTTAATGTAAAGAGATGTGAATATTTATCCTCACTGTTCCAGGTACAGTAATGCTAGGTCTACTACTGTATTTAGAATTGTGATTGACAATTTCTTTCAAAAATATACATTTCTAATGAGAACAGTTGTTTACCCTCCTTTCTCATTTCCAACTCTTCACTGAATATTTTTCCTTTGCTTCTAGTGTGGCATTTATGTACCTAAATCTACAAGAGTGAACTTTGTGATATTTTCACATGATTGCTTTGTGCATAATGAGTTTAATAATATCCTGTGGTCAAATTTGCAGTTTCTGGTCCTAAATCCCTTTTAAAATTGAATCAATGGGTACCAGCTAGAAATATTTTGATATTTAATTTATTCCAGTATTACAGCTGCAATTCTTTTTTTCTTAATATCAGTGTAAAAGATTGAACTCTAACTTATTTTTATGTGCTGAATATTCATTAGTTTCCTAAAAATATAAAATACCTTTATTCCATTAATATAGAAGAACCATGATGATTAAATATCTCTTTATTTTGGTACTGTGTATTCAGGAAGAAGCACTATGGTAGATTTCACTGGCACAATCAATGAAGTTTTAGATGTCATTGCAGTAACTGTATGAATCAAATAGTTGGAGGTTCTGGCATTCTGTAATAGCAATGAAATTAGTACTTTCTAGATAGCTTCCTGTTGCTTTTACATTAATACGTGGATTAATGTAAATTGCAATCATTATGAGTTTGCTCCCTTATATTCCACAGGTTAATGTTCTTTTAGGTCAAATTCTTCTGAAATTTTAACATTAGAATATATAATGTAGATGTCAAATGAAATTAGAACTAGGCTGAAGCTTTTAGTCCGATTAAATAACTCAGCTGAGGTCAGTTCAAAGCTTTAGTTATATTAAAAAAACAGTATTGTTGGCATCAGTTCTTCTAATGTTGCTAGACAATGCCATATTGTCTATGATACTGTTGGCCATCTGCCCTAGGATACTTCCTGAAACTTATCCATTAGCATGCAAAATATCATTATTTCAAAAGTTCACTCTGAATATTAATGCTTGGGTGATTCTACTGTATACTATAATAGTTTAAGTAATCATTCAATTCAAAATGATCCATTAGCAGTTTTTCTCTTTATTGTTATGAATAGCAATTACCTGATACAATAAATAAGATTTCCAGATTGCCCGGAAAATGTACTTTTGTTTAGTAATGTTTTGCTTGGTTTATATATAATTGTTGTAAATATAACATACTGAGTCTTCAATTGTCTTATTACAACTTTATTTTTTCATTGGAAGCACCTGTTGCAAGAAGAAATTGAGTTATCTTTCAATTACTTATCCAACACCACTTCTATGTCATCTGATCAGTCTTGTTTCAATGAGAGCTCTAGATTTCTAAAGATGATTGATCACTGGTACTCCCTTTGGAATTTGGAATAAAGTATTGATCAGCAACCAGGTACTATGTGCTATGACTCCTGCAGTACTCCTAAATGATGCTCAAAAATAAAATAAAAACATTTTAATGTCACAAATCTCAAGGAATTGCCAACACTATTATAACATTAGATCCCCCAAAATATTAGAAATGAGATGTACAAATTCTGTTGAGTTCTGCTGATGTTTTAAAATGTGGGGGGAGATAGATATGCTATCATACAGTAAGCAGCAAATGCTACTGTATGATAGCATATCTATTCCTCCCACCCTTTCTGCTGGGAAAGATTGCTGAGCGTCCTAAATATTAAGTATTGGAAATATATGAAACATTTGTCTCCAACCAGTCACATTCACAAAGCATGCTAACCAACCTCCTGCCCTCCCGCCTTCATTAATCCTGCTCCTCTCTATGACACACACTGATCTGTCTCACTGTTTTATGTTTTATGGAGTTAGATGCCCCTATAGTGTTATCTATCTCTAATTTAAACTAGTTAGCGTTAGTTACTGATAGCTGTGACGTTGGAGAGGCCATATACCTTAGAAGAATTTTAGCGCTGCCTATTTTAAAACAAAAAAATGTTTTGTATCTTAAAAATCAAGAAATAATGCCTTATTTAACCCTAACAAGCCTAACACAAATGTGTCAAGATGGTGTGACTGTGTGTGATACTCATGATAATGAAGCAATATCATGCTTCATAATCATAATACATCTTTTAGCTTATAAAGAACTGTTGTTTTAGGCTAAGCACATTTATGATTGCCATATTATATTTTGATATAATTCCAATTCCTGTTATAGAACAGAGCAG
>JANHFL010005930.1:29985-44945 GCA_032468155.1 Oxyrhabdium leporinum
TTGAACCGCTAGATTGAATCAGCAGAAGTGGCCTGCAGTTCAACACTCTAACCACTGCGCCACCTAGGCTCTTATGTCTCTTTAATGACATCTACACCTGTTAAATTTGCGTAAGGTGGTAAAAACCTATGTTTGCCTTACAAGTAGTGTATTGTCTTTTATGTGTATGGAGAGGTAGGTCTTCCTATATATATGTATATGTATGTATATATGTTAGAAAGTACATATTGCATGACATAAAAATATGCCTGTAGCTAAATATATTCGTGAAGTATTTAAAATGCACTGTTGTCTTAGAGAAAATAGGCTTCAGTAGTTCTGAACTAGGAGCTGGGTTGAAAGGTATTCAAATATGGTATGTGTTGCCACTGTTTAGAATCCATGCCCTGGTTTGAACTTCAAAATGTAAGGTGGAGCATTCTTAACAGTTGTTTCAGCTTCTTTAAAGATGGTTAAACACTTGATATCTGAATGGAGTAGAAACCCAGAGCTGTTAGTAAGCCCAGGTAGCAAGACCACACTTTGTTCCACCGAGTTCTTTTGTTAATTGTACAGATGAAAACCCTCAAAGCTGGGAAATGTGATTGCTCTGGGGCCAAGCATGGCAACTTTTAAGTTGTGTGAACCCTAGAATTCAACCCCTAGAATTCTAGGGGGTTGAAGTCCACTTATCTTAACATTGACAAGTTGGAAGACCATCCTGGAAACGTTGGAGGCCCTTTAGCAGTTAGTTGCTAATGCCTGCCTTTCGTTCATTAGAACCAGATTTGAAATTGGGGGATGACATGTGCTTCAATTTTCTCTCTGCAAAATAGCCATTTCTAACCTCTAACCCAGAAGAAATGCCATCGTTAGTTGGTGTTAGATAGCAGTCAATCCCCCTGGCTAAACGAGACAGAAAGCACAACCAGATGGGCTAACTCTACTTGATTGTAAGACTTCATTAACAGAATCCTGCAAGTCTGAAGGTGCAAACTTCCTGCCACCAACTTTTAACCGCCTGATCAATTAGGGCGAGTCCTTCCTCAGTTTCTTCCTCTGAGCATTAAGCCTTTGGCAGCTTCCCCTTCTCTTGTCTGATTGATTCCAAGGCAGCATCTCTTTCTCTCAGGTTTGTTTGTACCTCGCCATTATTATTTTTACAAACAATCCAAGACAGCAAACATAGGCAGCACTTCTTCCTCCTCCTATTTTCCCACAATAACCACTCTATGAGGTCAGTTGTGCTGAGAGAGAGTGACTGATCTAAAGTCACTTGGCTGGCTTTCATGACTAAAGCAGGCCTTGAACTCACAATCTCCAGGAAAGCTGGCTTTCATGACCAAGGCAGGCCTTGAACTCACAATCTCCCATTTTTTAGCCTGGTGCCTTAACCATTAGACCAAAACTGGCTCTCTCCCAAGATCACCCACACATTCCATTACTGCAGCAGAATGTTGACAGAACACACACATTTACGAGAAAGGGACAGATTTTTTTCTCCCCTCTCTCCATAATTACATTGTACATAGTTGCATTATTCTAAAGGAATAACTGCAAATCAGTTTCCCAACGTGGGATCATATTTATGCAAGGATATTTTAATGTGGGTTTTTTTTTCCTGAGTTGTGAAGTTTGGGAAGGGCTACAGGTGGGAACGGAAGTTTGCCTTCTTATTTTCATCAGTAAAAGTGCTTAAAGTTAAGGGTAATCATCCTGTGGAAAATAAGCTCGTTTGCTGCCAAATTTCTGTAGGGTGAGCAGAGGGTGTTTCAGGAATTGTGAGATGCTGGAGGCCACCCTGTCTGAGAACCTCAGTGCAACGGTGGGAGAAGACTTTTGTCTCTGCAAAAAATGCAAAGATTGAATGGGTGCTCTTCAACCTCTTCTTCAGGAGAAGGTGCAAGTAGGATTGTGTCTACCAGATGCAGGTAGTCCTCCACTTTAGACCACAGTGGAGCCCAAAATTTATGTTGCTAAGCGAGAAATTGGTTAAGTGAGTTTCGCCCCGTTTTACAACTTTTCCTGCCGCATTTGTTAAGGGAATCATTTCAGTTGTTAACATAGTTGTTAAGTGAATCTGGCCTCCCCATGGACTTTGCTTGTCAGAAGGTCGCAAAAGGGGATCTTATGAGCATGAGCCGTAGTGGCCCAGTGGTTAGAATGCAGTATTGCGGGCTAACTCCCCCCAGTGCTAGCAGTTCGATCCTGACCAGCTCAAGGTTAACTCAGCCTTCCATCCTTCTGAGGTCGGTAAAATGAGGAGCCAGATTGTTGGGGGGAAATATACTGACTCTGTAAACCGCTTAGAGAGGGCTGTAAAGCACTGTATACAGCTTCACAGTACTATTGCTATATGACCCCGGGACACTACAACCGTTATAAATAAGTACCATTGTCCAGTAGCCGAATGTAAATCACATGACCATGGGGTCGCTGCCGTAGTCATTAAGTATGAAAAATGGTCATAAATCACTGTTTTTCAGTGCTATTGTAGCTTCAAATGGTCACTAAATAAACTGTTGTAAATCAAGGACTACCTGATTGAGTTTATACGCAGTGTCAAAGGAAGAAATCTGTATCCGCAATATGAAGTAGAAAATAGTGTGGATGGGTTTTTTTCCCCTGTGTGCTTAACTTCTCTCTCTCTTTTCTTTTCTTTTCTTTTCTTTCTTTTTATAGGTCAACAGCAATGAACTCACAAATGGTGTAATTAATGCAGCCTTTATGCTCCTTTTCAAAGATGCCATTAGACTTTTTGCAGCATATAATGAAGGGATTATTAATTTGCTGGGTAAGAACTTTCTCAATCACTTACTCCTTATACTTACTTAGTAAGGTTGTGAATTTCATTTGCATTGTTTTTCAAGATAATTTCAGATCAGCCTTTAAGAGTGGCTTTCTTTACATGTAAACAGAAATAATCCTGAATACAAGCTGATTCAGAATAATTTTGGCACAGTCGGTTCTTTAAATTATATATTTTTTGTAAAGCCACTTACCACATAATCAAATTACACTTTTCTCTTTGTTCCTTCTTTATGGAATGTGTCGGTAATAGATTTGATCTTAACTCAAGTTTTGTTGTCATAACTTACGTTTGTTAGATTGATTTAAGGATAGATGCCAAGACCCTGAATAGAGTAAGCAGGCCACACACGTGCATTTACTAGGGAATGTCCTACACACAGTGTATTGAATTTAATGTTACAATCAAAATTCATACTTCACTAGACACTATGAATTGAGCCCATGTGAAGAGGAAATGAAGGCTAGGATAAATGTCAAATCAATTTGTAGTTTGTCTCATTATTGATAAGTTAAATTTCTAATTTCTCCTGTTTAGACTACAGGTAGTCCTCACCTTATGACTGTAATTGTGCCTGGCAATTACAGTGGTAAAATGACCAGACCTGTTCTTGCAACTTTTTTGCAGTGGTCGAACCCATTGTTCGCTATTGACGGAATTTTCATGGAAACTGGAAGTAAACACCAGTTCTGGCTAAAACATCGTAAATCATGATCATGTGACTGCAGGGCACTGCAGGTGCCATAAATATGGATTGGTTGCCAAGTGTCCAAAATGCAGTCATGTGACCATTAGCGGGGAGCAACTTGAAACTTCAAAACTGGGTTTTTGGGGAGGGTTGTCTGTTGGAACTTTGGCCTGTCATAAGTTGAGGACTACCTGTACACGCAGAGCAACAATAACGGAAATACAATATTTTTCTGTTTTTAATATTCTCAGAAGTGTTGCAGAACTGGTACATTCTTCTTACTAATTTACTGCAGCTGGACAGGTCTGGGGTACAATAAGGCATAGCTTAGCACTGTAAAATTATATATTTTACATGCATGCTCCTTGGTGTTGTAAAACCCCAAAAGCACACTAAGTCATCTTGCCTGGAAATCAGGTAACATCAAAACATCTTGGGTTAAACGAGAGTAAATAATATGTGTGACATATTATTTAATTCTTAATAATGGCTGTAGGCTGCTCTTATGCGTATGAGGAAACATGTAGAACAGGTATGGACAACTAGAGAACTGCATGAGTTATCTCACTCTCCCCATACTCCCTTCCATAATTCTTCATGATTTCCGAAAGTCACTCTTTAACAGCAGGCTGATTTTTCACAAAGTCAGTTTTCTTAAACCTGAGCTGCGGTAATCCCATTTTATTCTTTGAAAAGGATAGGTGATAGATTTTGACGGACATAAATTTTGTTTTGAAAGCAGCAAAGAGGACTAAACAAGGAGCCTCCAGCTGCATGAGTAAGATTCAGATTCTTAACATTTTAAATTAAGATTTATTTAAGTTCATCGGCCGCCCAATTCCAGTTACGTTAAAAGTTTGAAATGAAAGTAATAACATTGATTTGGGATGGCTGAAGTGAGGTAATATATAATTTAGAGATTGGCATTAGAATGATAATGTTTTGAAGAGTAGAACCAAAACTTAGTCTACTAAAATGATGAAAAGGCGTGAAAATAGGGATCTGGAAATCGATGTTTTAAAGACCAGGGTGGTAGTTGTGATTGACAAAAATTGGAATAAACAGATACAAGTTACACACATAAATGATAAAAACTAGAGCAAGTAGTTTTAATGTAGCCTTGAATAAAAGAAATTCAGAGAGAGAGAGAGAGAGAGAGAGAGAGAGAGAGAGAGAGAGAGAGAGAGAGAGAGAGAGAGAGAGATCATTTTTTATTTAAGGGTAACCTTGGTGAGTTTTTAGAGCAGCTTAAATATACATTTATGCTGTGGGATTTCATTTTAGTATTTAGTATAAACACAGGCTTTTTTAGAGTTCTAATTTTAAGTAATTACCTGTTCGAATTTAATTCCAGCTCACATCCCACTCTTTCTTATTTTGGAACTGTTGTTGGTGTATCAGACCTTCATAATACATTGACAGGTTGCAAGGAAATGATTGTGACGTTTAAAATTTAATAAAGTGAACAATTGTGAACATCTCTGACCTTTGTAACTGTGTAATACACAGATTTTTTTTTGCTGTAAACAAGATGATTATCATGACTGTTGTCATTAAAAAAAATTCCTTCTGCAGAAAAATACTTTGATATGAAAAAGAACCAATGCAAGGAAGCCCTTGACATATATAAGAAGTTTCTGACTAGAATGGCAAGAATTTCTGAGTTTCTCAAAGTTGCAGAGGTAAAAATTGTTTAGTCCATAAAGAATATTCTTACTGTTTCATTATTTGCTATATTTTGACTGGATATTATTGTCAAGAATTTATGGAGTGTTTAAAAATTTCATTGAAAGCTTACATCAGTGCTTCTCAATCTTGGGCCATTTTAAGATAGGTTGACTTCAATTCCCAGATATCCCTAGCCTTGGTTGGCTGGGCAATTCTGGGAGTTGAATGAAGTCTATCTATCTTAAAATGGCCAGGATTGAGAAAGACCGATCTAAACTTAGATTAAACCACAATGAAGAGAAATCCAATGGAAGTATTGGGAAGATTAATATTGGTTGCAGATATAGATTTTCTGAATATTTCATTCACGTTGGCTGCTTTCCAACACTGTTGATAAACAATACTAAGCGTTCTTACACAGTAGGAATCATTTTTAAAATTCATTAGTGTATTAACCATATCCTCTGGGCAACCTGTAGACTGAAAAACCCGTGGTGAAAAGCATAGAATGTTACAGCAAGGGCCCTAGGGGAAAAAAAAAGATAATAAAGGAAAAGATTAAAAGATTGGTTACAAAACTCGAATACTATTGCTAATATGCCAACCTCTTTTGATAAAGGCCCTTGCAATCTTTACCTTCTAATGGTAACCTACAACTTGTAGGTTGTAGGCCCTTAACCTACAACTGGTAACCTACAACTTGTAGTTGTAGACCCTTAACCTACAACTAATGAAGTGAGCTTATCACTATCATAAGTCGTGACCGTTTTAAAATGGACTGGCCCCATGACCGACCCGATTTTATGAGCTTTTTTGTGGCAGTTGTTAAGCAAACATCTGGGTACAGTTTTACCAAAACCAGGAAGTTAGTCCAGTTTTTTGGCAGAACTGTCATGAAACCTGGTCATGTGTTGGTCCTAAAAATGGCTTTTGAACTTCTGACGGTCGGGTTTCATGACTGAATTTCAGAAGTTCGAAACTAGGTTGTAACTACTCCAAGATAGGTCTGTTCTAAGCTCGAATGATCGCCGAGCAATCGGTCATAAGTCAAGGATGACCATATTGTATTGGATCTGTACAGAGAGGCAATAATTGTAACCAACAACGCTATAGCCATTTTTACTTGGTTGAATCTTGTCTGTTCCCCTTCATCTAATCTAATCTTTCCTCATCTCATCTAATCTCCGTGGCCAAAGTCTACTCAGAATAGCTTCAGCTGTGACTGGAAAAAGAGAAATCTTGGCTAAACAGAAGTCAGATTACAGGCCGTCCTCGATTCTCAACCATTTGTTTAGTGACCATTCAAAGTTACGACAGCACTGGAAAAAAAATCGACTTCCGACTGTTTTTCACACTTACAACCATTGCAGCGTATCTGTGGTCACGTGATCAAAACCAGGACGCTTGGCAACAGGCCTGTATTTATGACGGTTATGGTGCCCCGGGGTCGTGTGATCGATCCCCTTTTGCGACCGTCTGACAAGCAAAGTCAACGGCGAAGCCAGAGTCACTTAACCGCCGCGTTACTAACTTGACAGCTGCAACGACTCACTTAACAGTTGCGACAAGCCAAGTACTAAAAACGGGGCCAAATTCACTTAACAGCTGTCTTGTTTAGCAGTGGAAATGTTGGGCTCAATAATGGTCATAAGCTGAGGACTAGCTGCACACCTCACCTCTGCTTAAAATATTGATCTCCGACATAGGTACAAAGCTGTTGGAAAGATCATATGTTAACCGAGTGGATCTTTTACAATTGGTATTCCTCCAAGTGCCTTGTCTTTGCTTGTATTACATGAGAAGGCTGTTATCAGGGAAGGTCAGAACAGAGCTGCTTCTTCCAAGAAATTCGATAACTCTACACTGGTTGGGTGAGGTAACTGCTGTTCAGGCGTTATCTATAATCTCCTGATAGAATTTTGTTGACTACCACTGTGTTAGTTTTATAAAACAAAAGGAAGTGTGGGTGATTAGAATAAAATGCATATCCTCTTATTGTTTTGATCTCCAGTGTCCTGTTCCCCAAGATCTAAATGATGAGCTGTCAAAAGTAGTATCTGTCTCCAGGTCTCCTTACGGGGACCATTTTTGCAGTGAAAAAACCTTGATGGTTTTATTTAGAATTCTGTCCTTGAGTGATTGCCCAGAAAGGCAGGAGGCGAAACTTCGTTTAATTTTTCTGGAGCCTCTGTGCTAGAGGAAGGCTGTCTTTCTTCACCCCTAGGGAGTTGATTTAATTTGTCAGAATTAATTAATTACTTAAAAAGATCCGTGCCACCGATTTCTTTGCACATTGATTATTTGTACAGGCAGTCCTTCACTTACAACAGTTCATTTAGTGACCGTTCAAAGAAAAAAAAAGTGTCTTCTGATCATTTTTCACACTTTCACACAACCGTTGCAGCATCCCCCCCCTCCCCCCCATGGTCACAAGATCAACATTTGGACGCTTGGCAACTGACTCCTATTTATGACGGTTGCAGTGTCCTGGGTGTGTTTGTGTGTGTGTGTGTGTCATGTGATCCCCTCTTGCGACCTTCTGACCAGCAAAGGCGACGGGGAAGCCAGATTCTCTGAACAACCGCGTGACTAACTTAACCGCTGCAGCGATCCACTTAACAACCGTGGCAAGAAAGGTTGTAAAGTGGGGCAAAAGTCAGTTAAGACACGTTTAGCAACAGAAATTCGGGGCTCAGTTGTCGGCCGTAAGTCGAGGACTATCTGTATTCACGTTTCGATACTGTGCCGTCCCATTTCCAAGCCACTGAAGGCTCCTCACCAAGAAGAAGTAAACCATCATAACAATGACTTTGGTCAAGCTCTTAAGAATGAACATGTATTCATCAGCTCCATCATTCACATTGAAAATTCGCTGGAAAAATATGGTTTGTCCTCCTCCTGAACAGCAGCAAAGGGGCCTGCAGACTCCAGTCCCCCACAAGACAGGGCCGCACCATTAAAAAAAAAGCAGATGTTTCAATTGGTGTTTAACGCAGCGTGGTGGGATTTGCAGAAGATTTTTCATTGGGGAATCTAACGAACGTGAAGCAGATTTGTCAGGGAGTTCAAAATGTTCTTCCTGAGTTGCTTCACCACTCTCTGGAAAAGAGACTTGGCGAAAGGAAGGGAAGAGAAGAGAAGAGAAGAGAAGAGAAAAAAAGAAAAAGGGGAAGGGGAAAGGAAAGGAAAGGAAGAAAAGGGAAGCAAAGAAGGGAAGGGAAGGAAAGGAAAGGGAAATGCTTTCTGTCCTATCTATTATTTCTTCCCACAGTTGTTTTTTTTTGTAGGTTATTGACCTCGGAGCAGCAATCCAAAGAAATGTGCACATTCGCAATTCCGCCAATATTATAGCTCCAGGAGCCTGTTAGGTTTTTAATCTGAATGTGCCTGTTCGCTTACAATACATCGTCTTGCTCACAGAAAGCCCACCTTTTGTATTATTTTGATAAGACGTTTTGATCTTTCCTGCGTATCTGTATTAAAAATACGAAATATAGTAGATAGTAGAATTTTCAAGACTACAATAGGTTTGTAGTTGTCAGCATGTACGCTGGTGGTTGTAGTGCAGTTGTAGTGCATTAGAGATAGTCCTCACCTTACAACAATTCATTTAGTGACCGGAGTTGCCATGGCACTGGAAAAAAAAGTGACTTATGACCATTTTTCACACTTAACGACTTGAGTTGCAGCATCTCCATGATCACACGATCAAAATTCAGACGCTTGGCCACTGACTCGTATTTATGACGGTTGTAGTGTTCCAGAGTTCGGTGATCCCCTTTTGCGACCTTCTGATGAGCAAAGTCAGTGGGGAAGCCAGATTCACGTAACAACCATGTTACTAACTGAACAACGGCAGTGATTCACTTTAACAACTGCGGCAAGAAAGGTCGTAAAAAGGGGGCAAAACTCACAGAACTGTCTCGCTTAGCAACAGAAGTTGTGGGCTCAATTTGTGGTCGTAAATCGAGGACTACCTGTACATTGCAATACAATATAATATATTCATTGTAATATATTGCAGCGCACTACAATAGGGATTACAGATACAGGTTCTTCATCCGATACGCTGAAAAGGGTGTTTTTTTTCCCCCCTTCTACTGTCCTTCTCTTGACTGTGTCAACCATCCTCCTTTTATGATGTTATAATTGCCAATGAACTTCCTTCATTGTTTTTAGGCCAACGTGCCTGAGGCCTTTATCTCATTAAATCTCTTTGTTCTTGCAGCAAGTGGGTATAGACAGAGGAGACATACCAGATCTTTCTCAGGTAAATTCATTATGATTAATTATTATCTTGGTTGCACATGACATCTTGAGTTGTCAAAAAGACAGTTTTGATGTGATTTCATCATGCTTCCAGAATGGAGAAATTTCTTTTGGTATAAAAACCCGTGAGTTTTAAACCCTGCAGTTTTACCCATCGTTCAACTTTTGCATAAGCAATTTTTACGTTTTTCAGGATTGATCCTTGATAAGCTGGGGGTGGGGGTTGATAGTTTTTATTCTCCTCTGCCATCTTTCCCCTTTTTGGTTTATATTTTGTGGCTTTAAGCTGTTGATATTTTTTGTTTCATTGTCATTGTGATAAGAGAGGCGGGGATATATTTGTTTATTTTTAAATTTTTCCTTAAAGTGCTGCGTTCTTGAATGTAAATTATATTTTGAATTTTCGTATTAAGCTAAAAAATATACCTCAGTACAGTATATGATTGCCAAGAACCAAAGAAGGATAACAAAAGATTTACAGTAATTAATGTACTGATTTGGCTTAAAGTACTAACTGCCTTTAAATTGTATTCCTTGGAATGTGGAATAACTGCCAGCTCTTGAATGTACCACTTTATCTGCTTTTTTCTTAAATTTATGATCGCTTTTTAATCCGTGTCTGACAATATAATGGAATCCTACATGCTACTTAATACATTTTAATCACTGGAGGATGACAATGATGATGATATGACATTATATTGCTGCCAATCTTGCAATTACAATTAGGCAGCAAGTATAGGGTTACAAAACTGATAATCCTGAAGGTTATGTTTGTGCTTTTTTAATAGTTTTTAATGCTTTTAACGTCGTCGTCCCCCCATTATTTTTGTTACGATTGTGGTCATTTCTATACCATTAAAAAAGTACACAATCATAATCCCATTTCCCAGGGAACAACCCAGATCTTCAAGGATTTACAACAGCAATAGCATTCAGACTTATACACCACTTCACAGTGCTTTACAGCCCCTCTCTAAGCGGTTTACAGAGTCAGCCTTTTGCCCCCAACAATCTGGCTCCTCATTTCACCGACCTTGGAAGGATGGAAGGCTGAGTCGACCTTGAGCCGGTCAGGATTGAACTCCTGACAGTCGGCAGAATTAGCCTGCAATACTGCATTCTAACCACTGCGCCACCACAACTTACAAGATGTCCACAGACTTGAGGCTGGGAAGGTTGGCATTAAATGTCTTGGATTTTCTAACCAATGGATGAATTGTCTTGTAGGCACCAAGTAGTCTCCTGGATGCTTTAGAGCAGCACCTGGCCTCCTTGGAAGGAAAGAAAATCAAAGATTCGACCGCTGCTAGCAGGTATGTGTCAGAGGTTTTTGGTAACCAACTGGGCATTGGGTAGTATGCAAGCTTCTTCGGACATGCTTTGTATATTTTAATAGTTTTTGTAGCCAGTTCCTTTGTCGGACAAAATTTGACACCAGCTGCTCTGCTTTGTAACAACAAATGGGAAATTATATGTGACACTCCCTTAGAGGGCAAAACCAGTCTCAGTCCTCGTGTTGATATTTATAAAGAGATTTTGTGGACATCTTAAACGTCAAACTCTGAAATGGTATCTAGGGGGATTCTCAACTATTAGGGTCGTGGTTGTCCCGAAGGTGCTTTTTCAAAAGGGAGGTGGACCGGTTTTTTTGTTTTTGCTTTTCCTTGAAGACGTCTTACTTCTCCTCCAAGCAGCTTCTTCAGTTCTCTGAAGAAGAGAACTGAAGACGTTTCTTGGATGAGAAGCAAAATGTGTTCAAGGAAAAACAAAGGAAGCCCGCTTGCCTTTTGAACGTCTGAATTGGTGTAGTCTAGAAAAAGCTGCTGTGCTTGAATCTGTAGAAACACGGTCGTGTTGTGCTTCCGTATCTGTAGTGATCCTCCTGGGCTTTAATTTTTGATTTCAAACAAAAAAGATGGCAGGACAAAGATGAAATTGCTAATGGCGTGTTAGTGCTGGATACTACTTTCCCTTTAAAACAGTTTGGAATTTTGTGTCTGCTTATTTCTGCAATGAATAATTCTTCCTGAAGAGAAGATTTAGCGACTTTTGCAGGAAATACCTCTGGCTGATCTTATTCTTCAGTTATTGTCTTTATTAAGCAAAACATTTAGAATTGTTTTCCTGCTGTGATATAATCACCATTTCAGAGCCTTGGTTGCTGATTATTTTACTAAACTCCTGATACAACCTTATATAAGGCATCCCTACTTTACAACTTGGAGTGACACAATTCTTAACCTTTCTGATTTTCCCTTTGGCACTACTGGGACCAAAGTAGTTAATTAAAAACATTCCTAGGAGACGGGAGAGGGGAGGGGAGGTAGAAAAGGGAAAGAAAGATTAACAGTCCCTATTTACTCTAGGAAAAAAGGGGCTCACCATTGTTCCCAACAGCAGTAAATCTGTGGGATAGGTTTGACTGCAAGTAACTGGTCGAAATGCACCCTGTGAATGTTCATGTCTCAGGGTGGACAAGAAACTGGTCTCCCCAGGTTATTCCAACACCATAATGGATACTAAATCTTCTATAATTTATTGCATATAAGCTAAAGAAAACAAGATATATCCAGTTCTCAAGGCTGGACTGGTGATTTTCCTCTGTTTAATCCCTCTGAAGCCTCATGTTATCGTGAATAACTGAGTTAAAATTATGCCTGTGAGGCACATAATTGGGAGCGAACAAAGCCTAATCAATAAGCAGTATATTAATCTGGTATAAAATGTAATTAAACTTCAGTACCAGCATTTCGTTGAAGGAAACATTAATAAATGCATTGTTTGTTGCTTCTTTCATAATCTTTGTAGAAATTAAGAACTCCAGGAGTATAAATCTCTTTTGGGATTCAGACAGAGAAGCCCCTAATTTCTAGGCTACAGTAGGCCCATCTGGTCAGAAGAGGGACGTTTCTATTTTTAATAAATGAAGTACAGCAGAATCCCTTTTTCCTATCTACAGTATATAACAGCCAAGTTTCCAACTGTCACATTTTCCTAGGGCTACCACGCTTTCCAATGCCGTTTCTTCCCTCGCAAGTACTGGCCTCTCTCTCACCAGAGTCGATGAAAGGGAAAAACAAGCTGCCCTTGAAGAAGAACAGGCTCGTTTAAAAGCTCTAAAGGTTGGTGTGATTTTTCTTCCCTTTAGACCAGTCTCAACCTTGGCAAATTTAAGATGCGGGGACTTGAGTAACTCACGCTGGCTGGGGAATTCTTGGGAATCGAAGTCTGTGTAATTAAAAGTTGCCACGATTGAGAAACACCACTTTTTAAATCAGTTTCTGTATGTTCGATGTCCTTTGGATTGCAGAAAGATTTAATAAAAAATGGGCTGCATGGATACCTTTTCAACTTTGGGAACCAATTTTTTTTAAAAAAACAAACACTCAGGACACCTGATTAAGTTGCAAAATGCTAGTGATAAGAAAAACTGGTTGCACACTCTACCTTAGTTTGTCGTGAAATCTCATCTACACTTTGAAAAACCCTACTGTCGATGATTGGGACTTCAGTTTCCATCATCCCCAAATAACATACTAACAGCAAGGGAATATGTGAGGGAATATTCCAAAATTCTCAAGCTCAGAACACAGAAGCCAATTTACAAACCATACGTAGCTTACTACAGATAGTAAAGCAGTATTTAAAATTGTCAATTGGTAATAGACGTAGAAATGGAAAGCCGGGTTATCCCACTAGTGAACCTAAAGAACAGCTCTCTCTGATTTTCCCTCTGCCTGTGGTGTATCCTTACAGCCAGTCATTATAATAAATAATTTTGTAATATTAAGAATTTGAATATATTTTCTTCTCTTCCTCTCTTGGAGTAAAGAAGAGGAGGGAGAACCGCGGGGCAACTGGGCTTGCCAACTGACTAGTTCAGCAGTATAGTCTGAACTTAATTTATTAGTTCCCCACACATCTCAGTGAGGTTTACTTATTGCAAGCTATCCACCCAGGAGTTGGGCTTGTGTGTATGTGCACGTGGGAAGAGAGAAGAAGGGTGGGAAGCTAGCGGTCATTTGCATAGGACACTTGCTAACACTGGTGTTGTGATAAATGAGTTGTCAAGAACAGTTTTGAGATGGGAGAAGATGGTTGAATGCATTTGAGGTTCTCTTCCCCATTCCTTGTGAAGTTTTTTCCCCCCCATTACCCGCTTGCAAAGAGGTGATTTTTTTCCCCTCAGTCCTTTCCTTTGCAGAAAGTCAATCAGCCTCTCCCCCCCCCCTCTCTCTCTCTCACACACACACACACTTTTAATATCTCGCAGAGATTCCCTCCCCCTCCTCCATTCTGTGGAACTCGTTCAAGTTCCCAAGAACTCAGCTTGAAAAAAAACTCCATGCCGGTGGACAAGGTAGGTTATTTTCAATATCAAAAGTATTTAGGAAGAAGTGTGTTGCTTGGGAAATGATGTATAAATGCCGCAGTATTTATAATATACACTTCAAACTCATCGTTCGAAACAGCAGCGGGCAAAACATTTAGCATCAAACTGTTTCAAGTGTGAAAATTCAAAAGCCTATTGAAGTATAACAGCCTCTTTTTGAGCTCAAGACACTGGAAAACGTTTTGCAGCCTCCTGATTGAAAACCATAGAGTTTCACGCACAAGGCTGTTATAAACCAGTGTAGAACAGTAATAATGGATGTATGCTTGAATAGTATTTTATGCTTATCCCTTGGGGAGTTTTAACAGGATTTTGTTTCTGGTGGTCAAAAACAGGTTGCTTAGGCCTTTGTTTATTTCATGTATTATTGAAGCCGAAAAATGACTTGTTCTTGGGCATCAAATCACCTAATATATATATATATATATACATATATTAATTCTGGTTTTATTCTTCCAACAGGAACAGCGTCTAAAAGAGCTTGCAAAGAAACCCCACTCGTCTTTAACCACAGCCTCTTCCCCTGTGTCTAATGCTGCAGGAAGTATAATGACCACCCCAGCTATCGATATTTTTTCCACACCCAGCTCTTCAAACAGGTAAGATTCAGAAGAGGTGTTTTGCCAAATGCTAATTTGAGGGAAATGCCACTCTTTTCTAGTGTCAGAGCAACTGTGGGACAGACAAACCGAAAGCCACCCGGATGACTTCGGGCCGGTCATAATCTCTCAGCCCAATTCACCTCACAAGGTTGCTTTGGTAGAGACAACAGGAGAGGGAAGGTGCACTGGATATGTTTGCCAGGTTATTTGTAAAAAAATAAAAAAATAAAAATAAAAGTGGGATACGAGTAAATAATAAATAAAAAGAGGTCATCATGGCACTGTTTCACCAGCACTGTTTCACCTCAGCCCTGAAATACATTGCAGGGAGAAGTTTTTGGTCCAGAGGGGATACTAAGATGCTGTTCTGTAACACAGAACTATGAGGGGAAGTTTCCTTTGGGCATGGCAGCCTTCTTGAATTGGATGAGCTGCATCTTTAACTTCTGATTTTGGTCTGTCAGGAAGTGCATTCTGTATCCACGCACCAGCCTGGGTGTGTTCAGAAGAGGTTCTTAAATGGAACAATGGCGCTCTTGTTTAAATATT
>JANHFL010005931.1:15720-27216 GCA_032468155.1 Oxyrhabdium leporinum
TTCTGTAAGCATTTGTACCCAGACGACATACCGTGTAATAGAGGATTTTGTGTGAAAATAAAATAAAACTTATTTGAGAACCAATGTCTCCTCAGAGGTCTTTGATTAGAATGAAGTTTCTTCAAACAGTTAGAGGAAGTCCAAGGA
This sequence comes from Oxyrhabdium leporinum, assembly GCA_032468155.1. NCBI lineage: Eukaryota > Metazoa > Chordata > Lepidosauria > Squamata > Cyclocoridae > Oxyrhabdium > Oxyrhabdium leporinum. The sequence goes on from JANHFL010005931.1 coordinate 15,868, forward strand.
AATGAAACAATACAACTTTTATAAAATTGCTATTTTCTGTAAAATTAGGTGAAACTCTTGCTAGGGTATAGCATTTGTATTTTTTTCTTTTCTTTCCATTCTGAGTTTTGCTAATTCATTTCTATGTACAAATTAGGAAATTTGAATGTATACAGTCTTACATTCCAACCTTCTAGTTAGGGAGATATTAGTTTTAATTATAATATTCTGATATTCTGCATATTAATTTCCTGTTTCAAAGGGATGTTCAGTGTTCATTTATACCATCTTATAGCCTGCCTGAAGGATTTCATTCACATCTTCTTTTGCATTTTGTTGTGCATTTCCTGTGTATTGGCCCTGATAAAAACAAATTAACTTCTGCAACATTGAATTTATGCATTTTTCAGATTAAAAAAAATACGTAGAGTGTATCTTTTATCTCCTCAAAATTTTATTTATTTTTTACTTTTGAGAGATTGTTCTATTCTCCAAAGAATGACTGAAATATTCTAACTGTAAGGTCTCCAACTGCACAGGCAGAAAATACTGTTTATTGAAACCTACAGCTTTGTATCTTGTAATTGCCTGCAAACAACTTGTGAGAGTTTACACTAAAATTGGGCAGCATGTATCAGGTAAGGCATTCCATGGAAGATAAATAGTTGCATCAGATTACCAAATCACTAGTCTGAAGCAGGATATATGCTGAGATTAGAAGGCCAAGAGGAGAGATTCTGATATGAACCCAACAAATTAATATATGAATAAGAATATCCACTTGTAAAACATGCAAAATATATTGCAATGTTGCAAATGTTGTCATCTGTCAATACCTTTGTATTTCTATTTATTTCATTCCATATTATCATACATAATTTAAGACTGTTTAAGTAGAGATGCAGCAAAAAATGCTATAAGTAACAAATAATAAAAATGAAGTGGAAACTAATAATAAATGATCCAAATGATTTATCAGCAAGTCTATATTAATTTGCTGAAAAACTACAATTATTTCTCTTTATGTTTATGAAGACTCTAATACTCTGCAGAATGACAAGAAAAAAACCAATTAGCTAAACACTAAAAGTGTTCCGTTATATTATTTTAAGCAAAAAAAATATCTTCTACTCAGTATAGAATATTCAAAATGTAGTACAATCTAAGTTAAAATTGTGGGTTATATAGTCACTAAATAATTTGTATAGTGGTGTAGGAATCATCTGATGTTTGATTTTCCATCTTTATTCTGGTGTTGTGTAATAAAAGAATTGAAGCTGGAATAACCAAAGGCCTTTCTCTTTAGAACTGTCCATGCTAATTATTTGTAGTATTGTTTTCAGTGGATCTGAATAGTTCTCTGTCTTTTGGCATAAATTGATATAGAGATATACAAATCATATATATTAGTCATGTTAGCAATTGGTCTTTTCATATTTGCCTATTATTCATGGCTCCTTGCTTTTATCTGCTTTTTTCACCTTTCGCCAATTATCCGTTGTTTACAAGGTGTTTTTTTTTAAATCAAGCTGTATTTTGCTAGCTACGCTGATTAGAAAGTGTGCGAGGTGCAAACCAAACTGAACGTTACCCACAGAAACTTTTGAACAAAAGCAAAAGCCTAGCTTAGAGCTTTTCATCTCAATGGAAAAGAAAGGCTGATCCTAAGAAAAAGAAGCAAAATTCCATAATGCCAGCTCAGTCCTATTATAACAGATTCCTAAAGATCAATGTATTAGTTTTGTAAGGATTCAGAAAGTCAATGAACTTACTGCAATAAGCATTGCTTTTTATATTTGGTATCACTTCTAACCTCAATTATATAATTTTTAAAAGACTATAAAAAGTATCATAGGCTCAACAGGGCAATTTGGACAGAATCATTGGATACAAAAGGGGGGGAGGGCAAATAAATTTCATAAATAAATAAAATTAAAACAGGGCAATTTTGATTACCAAATCCAACCGTCTGCTCAGGACAGGAATCCGAATTAAAGAATCCCTGTTTGATAGTTGTTTAACATCCACTTCAATACATCCAGTGAAAGAGAGCCTAGCATCTATTTGGGAACTGATTCAATAGTCAAATTGTTGTTACAATAATATTTGTTTGTTGTTACTACATCTTTCAGTCTGTCTTCATATAGCCTAGGTTTTGGACTCCTTTATTGCCCTTCTTGAATATATTCTAGTTTCTCTGAGTTCTCCTTGAGGAGTGAGCCCCAAAGTTGGACATGGTACTTGAGCTAAGGAATAGAAGTATCTGCATGAATGGAATGATTGATTTCTATAACTTGGAAATTATATTGTTGATGTATCCAAACCTGAATTTCCATTCTTTGTAGGCAAATCACACTGTTGGCTCATAATCAGTTTATCTGAAGTTCTATTTTTTCCTAGTTGTGAAAGCATTATAAAACATACAAGCTATATATGACAATGATATATGCACACAGTATAAATGTGTGAGATGGATAGCTGTATTGATTTGGTTAATCAATAAACAAATAGTATGATAAACAAAACTATGAAAAATAATTTCATGTTAATTAAGCAGCTTCTTTCATATGCTCCCATTTATAGAAACCTGGGTATCTTATAGCAATTTTTATTGTTTCTGAGGAACAGAAAAATGGCTCACACTGGCATATCTAAAATTAGTATATGCCATATGAGAACAATATATTTCACGCTTCTTCACTCTCCTATTTTTTCACTTTCTTTAAATATTTAATATATTGATATTTAATATATATTTAAAAACATATTTTTAGGTTTTTAGAAAAAAACAACCCCTGAATACTTTTGTACTGTTTCATTTTTTTAGAAATTGCTTTGCACTGTGTATATCTTTGCTGTATAGATTATATCATATAGATATGTAGTTTATCATTTCATTGAAGCATAACATTTTATATCAAAACTAGGATTGGTGTCCAGTTAATCCGCAATTATAAATATGTATGTATATGTATATATATGTGTGTGTATATTGTCTTATCTATGTCTCTATTCCTTGAAAGGGGTAAATAAACCTGAAATGCACAGAATACAAATCATGATTAACTCATACACAGAGTGCCTGGAATTAATCTTCTCTTGTGGGATTAATGTTCTGTTTGCATCCCTTAAACCAGTTTTGCCTCCAAGAGATTCCCTTTTTAAATGCAAAGAGCCATACTTATGGAAAAGGACTTGGAGAAACCTATCTTGAAGAACAGCCTCTATCTTCCAAACCCAGCTTGCCTTCATTAAATCCTATGAAGAATGCTCTTTCAAAGGATCACAGAGTACAGCATATTTTTCTAAATACAGCTCCACATCCACATGTGACTCCATGTTGTGAATTTCAATCAAAGCAACCAGCATGGATATATAACAGCTGTATTTAGATATGCAATTTGATACATGCCTAATGTATGTCCTTGATTCCTTTTATATCAGGTAAACCAAGTAAGTTTGCCAATGGTTTTTGGCAGGAGAACTTAAGGAAGAATCCTTAATCAATGTTCCTTCTAGGTGAAGAACACATATACCATCAACCTGAGCCTAAAACGAATACAAGATGATATATAAATCTTTCATTCATAATGCTTTAAGGAACCAAAAAGATTGATAATTGTCTGTATTTGTGATCTGAAATGCTTGTGGCTTGTTTACATTTCTGCCTGAAAACATCCTGGTATATACTGGTAGCAAATATAATTTTGGGGGGAAAAATAGTCAAACTGTTGTAGCAATAAAAGAACTCATTTTTGCTGAAAAGAGTAGACAAAAATGCATTAAAACAAAGAACTCAGCTGCTACATTAGTACTTGCAGTAGAAAGCAAATCTTCATAAGGAAAAAAATAAGATACAGGAGAGAGCCCACCATATGCATATAATATAGGAGATATTCCATATAACTGGAATTAAGAAATAGATTTCAGGCTCTTACAGAAATCTTGGCCTTTCAACCATTATGGGAACGAGAAAGAATGCAGAAGATAAGAAAGCAGATCACTGAAAGCTAAAGGAGATTCAACTGAACCCTAGAAGGTACCAAGAAGAAAAGTCAGCCAATGAAATGTGTTGCCTATCAAGAGAAAGGTCAGGATGTGACAGAACTACTAAGTTTCATCAAGTCCATTGATAATTATCCTTTAAACTTAACAGTGTGATAATGAATGATATTACAAAAAATAGCTACAACCATATCAACTTCTTTGAAGCTCTAGGAAGGAATCTGAAGACTGAGATTCAAATGGTATTTTCATCCATTTTCCAGTCCAAAGAAAAAAGAATAGTGCAAGTGAATAACTGTTCAAATGGTGATAACTGAAAAGATTTGTTTTCTTAGACCATTAGAATTTTGTCCATAAATCATAATTCTGAGTTACGTTGCTGATGGAGGCTAGCACAAGATTTGTTGCATACTATAAAGCCTGTAAAAATTGCTTAGCGAAAGTATGGAGTGTTCGATAAAGATGATTTTAAACTGAAACTCATGTGGGATGGCCCCAATGAAACCTTCTAATACTAGGAAAGAAGCATGAGGTGATATAAAAAGATGACCTTAATGATGATATGCAAGTGCATATCAGTGCTACAGATCATTAAACATTTTTAAGTCCAGAACAAACAGGTAATACTCAGAAGTGACTTTAAAAAAAACTCCCTAATTCACCACAATATAAGAAGGGGAAGAGATACAACACAATCAGACTTGCAAAATTCTATGTATTAAAGCCAATCTCAGGAAAAGTAGTTTTAGCCTTTCTTAGTCCAGTCTACCTAGTGGCTGACAAATATTCATGATGCACAAAGTTAGTAGAATGCTGTACCTCTGGAAATGGGATATAAGAGACATAGCAGTCAGGTAGGAGAAAAGATAAGCAATGACAACAATCAATACAATAACATAATAACATCAGAAGCTGCAGGGACAAAAGAAGAAAAACAGCCCTTCAAGATAGGCTGAGTCAAGAAACAGACACTGCAGGGATTCAAGAATGCCACGGTGTTGTTGTACGGAATATTAACAAGATTTTGAAAATCAGTCAATCAATCTTTATTAAGGTCACAGATCAGCAAATCTTGAAAATCTATCCCAAACATTCACAGCTGTTCTTTTTAGGGTAACATCTAGGACTGTTCTAAGTTTTTTTCTTGTGCTTTCTACTTCCAGTCTGAGCAGCCATTACTTTTCTCACTTCTTTCTCAAGACCACAGCTACATTCCTCTACAAAAGCCCTATTAAATTTATGTACTTGTATATACAATATTTCTATTAATTGTATACATCTTTAGCATTCTCAGGAAGCTGGACTTGTTGACATCAAGAGAGAGAGAGCTTTCACTTTTATGCTGCTTCCTTAAATCCACTTCAGGACAATAGATAGTCAACTGTTCACTAAGAGAAAGAAATTTGACAAGGAGACAGGCCCTTAAGAGACCAGTCTTTCAGATCATTAAGCTCTGCTGCTCCCCTTCAACTGAGTCTTGAGAGGCTTTGTAGCTGTTATGAGAACAGTAGTTATGAGTAAAAGAAGTAAGCAGTCGCTATGTGGCAGCATTCAATAAGAGCAAGTGAGCAAACCTCTTCTATCCAAACTGACTCACCTTCCATACATAGATGCAAATATTAATGGTGAGTTATCCCACTCCAGTGAGGATGTGAGAGCTGTGCAGAAATTTGATCTTCCAGTTATCAGAGTGCACACCACTTGGAAGCTACTCCAATACCCACATGTTCATTTCAGTTGTGGTGTAAGAAACAGTTGTTGCCGAATTTAGTTCCTCAAATCTAAATTATCTATCATTTGAGCAATGATCCAAGGAACTTTTTTGTATCACATGAGTTACATCAAACACAAGCCTTCCAAAAGTGTTGGAAGTTCTTCCAAAACTTCCAACACTTAAAGCATGAAATTTCATGGTAACAAAGTAGAAAAGACATGAGTTATATACTCAAAAAAACAGAATAATTTGTATCGCTTTTTTGGAAACTTTTTCAGTCTAATGTTCTAACCATAATGTGTACTTCTATTTCAAAGAATTAAATGTAAACACAAATCTGGCATGTGATGGAAGGACAACAAATCGCCAGAAAGCATTCCAGAGTTAGCAGGACTTGAACTAGGATGAAAATTAATGGTCATCATAGATATTAAGGATCAAGAGAACATCATATGTTCCTGGCAAAATGTTCAGTGATACTGTTACAACATTTGCTACTTAAAATCTAGCAATATGTCCACTTTAAGTCAGCTGTATGTGCCAAAAAATGAAAACTTTTTAAAATTTTGGAATCCATGTTTGAATTTGAATTTCTGCAACATTTAAGAAATATTCTCAGTAAATAAATCAATAAATACAGCTACTTTGAAAAAACATAAAATGAGATCATATACTTACTGATAATGAAAGTTAAAAGGAAGATTGTAATAGTTCTGAGTTAATCAGGATCTTTGTTATTTGGAACTGCACATGTGATGTCAGCCATATAAAGCAAATTAATTTAATGATAAATTTTATAACAATAGCAGAACCTAGTGAAAATAATCCTGCAGTGGTAGCTGTCAGAGTACATTTTTTAGAATTTAACAGACTGATGATACTATAGGAGGTAGTATAATAAATGTGCTTCTAAAAATATTAAAAGATACATGAATTGCAATAGCAGAGAATGAAAGAACAGGGAATCCTAGACAAGGATCCAAGTGTTAAATCCTCAAGCTTTTTCTGATTTTTTCTTTTTTCCACAAAAACAAACAAGATAATTCCATTTCACTGCCCTTATTGCTATGTCTGTGTATAATTATACCCTTTTATAGTCTTGAACCATGCTGTTTGCAAAGGCTAGAGACTTCAGTTAGCCCCACGATAGCAATAGCACTTAGACTTATATACTGCTTTATATAGTGCTTTTACAGGCCTCTCTAAGGAGTTTACAGAGTCAGCATATTGTCTCCAACAATCTGGGTCCTCATTTTACCAACCTCTGAAGGATGAAAGGCTGAGTCAACCTTGAATGAGACTCAAACTGCCAAACTGCTCGCAGCCAGCTCATGAGGAAATGATGTTCATGGCAAAGTACTGATAGAAATATTACATATTAGGTCAATGAACTTCAAGAAAAGTTCTAATATGTGGTCAACTATATGTATCAATCTAATGACAAGTCCATGCTTTTCAATATCTGGCAATAAGAAAGGCATATATTCCTCAAAATAATTGTGAGATGAGGTGGCCAAAGGGAGATTCAAACATGGGAAGGGTATCTATTTATTCTGAATGAACTCAATGGCAACATAATTGCAACCAGTGTCCTAAACGAATTAGCTAATGTTCTAAGTAAAAATGTACCTTTTCTCTTTAAAGTAAAGTGCGGGAAGAATATGTGTTGTCCTCATTTTCTAAAATGGGAGTTAATCATAAAAAGGGAGGTTTCAAGGAGCGGCTGGAGACTATCCCCAATCACTCCTCTCCAGGTGCAGATTAACATGTCCTTGACTTTCCAAGAAAGGAATGTTGTTATGGCTAATCTTCCACCGCTCCTTGAAAACCGCCCTCCCAAATTCCCAGGCACTAAATGTAGCAGCCCAGAAGCTTCAAAGAAATATGGCTTCAAAGCTGACAAATGTATAAGTATTTTAAAAGTGATAAATAATTACTAACCTTAGTGTGGACTTACCAAACTACTAAAAGAAGTTCAACATATTAATGTTGATAATATTAATTAACCCCTGACTGAGGGGTTTTTAATTGGTTTTAATTTTTATGGGTTGTAATTTTTAAACGGGGTTTTAAAAGGGTTTTTAAGTTGTGAACCGCCCCGAGTCCTTGGAATGGTGCGGTATATAAATTTAATTTTAAATAAATAAATAAATAAATAAAATTCTGCCTTCATTTCTGAATGCTGACATGCTATCGCATGAACTAATGTTAAAGAAACCCAGTCAGTTTTAAAGTCAGATTTAAGGTATGTGGAGTTTGTGAGTAGCAAGGATAAAATCAGCTGTGGCAGAGATAGGAATGTACCAGTAGGAAGGGACAATTCATTTCGCTGTTGCTCCTCAATTCTGAGGCTGTTTTCCTCCTGTCTGCCCTGCTTTAAGAATAGGCATTGGAAATGGAGGATATACACCTATATATAGATACATTCATGGAACAGGTCAATTAGCAGCAGAGTTGGCAAAGCTGCTTGAGGAAACCATACAAAACCTGAAACATGCCTTCAAGCATGATACTTGACCATTTATCTCTACCTAATTTAAGTCAGCATAAACAGACTGTCATAAATGGATTCCAAATACAAGAAAACTAGTACAATCTAGGGCTTGGGTGAAGAGTGATACATCCAGTCACCATTTAATTAGGCAAAGGGGAGCCCAGCTGCCTGGAAGTCACGTGGACACAGCATTATTTCATAGAAAGACTGCCCTGACTGCTCTGATACTACTGCTAGGAGGCCAGCAGTTGAGGGACAAATTAGTACAGGTAGTCCTTGACTTATGACTACACTTGGGCCCAACATTTCTGTTGTTAAGCAAGACTGCTGTTCAGTGAGATTTAACCTATTTTACGACCTTTCTTGCCACAGTTGTTAAGTGAATCATTGCACTTATTAAGTTAGTAGCACTATTGTAAAGTGAATCTGGCTTCCCCATTGATTTTGCTCCTCAGGAGGTTGCAAAAGGTGATCACATGACCCTGGGACACTGCAACTATCACAAATACTAATGCTAAGCATTTGGATTTTGATCATGTGATCATGGGGATGCTACAAGTGTGAAAACCATTCATAAGTCACTTCTTTCAATGCCATTGTAATTTTAGTGCCATCACTAAATGAAAAGTTATAAGTTAACTTACACCCCAATGTGGGTACACTATGCTATGAAAGACAAGATCTCACTCCTCTACCATTTGTGCTCTTGGTTTTTTAGTCTTGGTTTAATTGCTAATTTTAATGCTTTTATATTTATTATTTTATGGAGTGCTGCGGTGGTCTAGAGGTGAACTCTCACCTCACAATCAGGCGGTTGTGAGTTTGATCCTAGGTAGAGGCAAATATTTTGCTCTCTGGGCACACTGAGAACATATCTGCTGAAAAAAATCCACATTGTGACAGGAAGGGCATCTGGCCAGTAAACACTTAGCTCCATTCAGTTGCCCAGACTCCACCCTGCAAGGGATTATGGGATAGTTAAACGAGGATGATGATATTTATGATTTTATGGCAGTGTAAGCTGCCCAGAGCTGCTTTGGATAGTGAGATGGGCAGCATATTAAATAAATGAAAAATACATACATACATACATAAAATTAACGGATTTATATCTTCAGAACTGAAGTCTTCTATCTAATTTTAAAAGCCAACAAATCTCAAAATACATTGAATTCCCTGCATAATATAGTTCCCTCACATTTACCCTCCTTATCATAAATTTTCAAGGGTCTATTTTTAAAAAGTTACATATTCCTTATTTTCTGGAACCAATGTTTTTAAAATGCAGGAAATATATTGTATTATTACTGGTGGTTGCCCTGAAGCAAGAATCCTAAGAATTTGTTTTAAAATGATATTTACTGTATTTTTATTTTCTATATTCTGTGCTGTTGGTAAACCATTTGGGGAGATTGTTATCCTGAAAGATAGGATATAAGTCATTGTAATTAATAAAACTTCAAGGTCAGTAATACTTTGCCACTTAAATCAAACCATTTTCTGCTTATTACAGAATAAATAAATTACTCAGTACTGAAAATAAAATAAAAATATGAATGTAACAATATAAACCCTCCCAGGACTGCCAACTTTTTCATTCAAGATTCATCAAGGAATGAAAAGCAAGTGATTTTGCTGCTATTATTCTCCATAATAATCTTTTTGCTTTTAACATTCTCAAGTATGGATCCACTATATCAACCTTCCTATGCTGTTAAGATCTAAAACCGTTAGCTTTCTATGTGTTAAGAGAGCATGTATTTTCTCTTAACACATAGAGAACACATGCATTTTTTTTCCTAATATGTTGTTTTGATGAGGATGCTAGATTATGAAACATTGAGCCATACATAAAAAGATCTGTGCTCAAAGGCTGTGATTTTTTAAAAAAATAATCTAGACCAGGTTTGGAAAAGATCTAAAATCATAATAGGTGATAGCACCAGTCTGTCCTTAACTCCCTAATGAGTTAAGTGGGACTGTATCAGTACTTTGATAAAAGACCATCAACAAATCCCAGAAGTGTAGCCTAGGCTAAGAAATCTCCGCCCAAAAAATTCCTGGAAGAAGATAGTGACAGACTATTTCTATATTACTGTCAAGAAAACTAATGGATGTAACTTGTAATTCCCAGAGTCAAGGTCCACTTGAATAACAACATATGCTTGCCAATTTAGTTGATCTTCAAAAAAAACACCTTGGATTAGGTTGGTTTGCTGAAATCACAATTGGCTTAGTTTACAAATCATGCTAAGCTTTAAAATACAACCTTCAAACATAGTGACTGGATTTGCATATTGCACAATATTAAACTCAAATCATGTGTTTAATGCAGTAACAAACAACAAGGCCACCCTGTTTAGTAAGGTTTATTCCTTATCAACCTAGTCTTTATTGAACTCAAAAAGCTAACCAGGATTAGACTTGGACAGTATTAGGATGGGAGAAAATCTTATGATGGTAGACTGGGCAGTCATAAAACATTCTGGAAGACAACAGTGGCAGAAAACCTCAGTACCACTGCCAAGACAGCAACATAGGCATATTTGTATAATCATTTGTAGTCAGCCTGAAAAAGGATTTAAATGGAAAAAAAATATGGCCCGTTACATATTTAAACTCACAAAAATGCTTATCTGGTTGTTGTTGTTTTTTTTTTAAAAACAACAATTCAGAAATGGATGTTCCACAATATAAGAATGAAAATTCCCACTGAATCATCTATTTACTCCAGAATTTCTATTTCCAACTGTAAGCTACCAGATGCCTCCACAAACCTATAAAGGAAGACTTTCTATCCTAGATTGAACATTGTGTATCATCTGTGATCAGGAAGGTTCCAGAATCATCATGACTAACATTTACATGATGAATTTGTTTCATCTTCTTCTCAAGCTGTCCAACTTGGCGGCCATGACGACATTTACTGGCAGCTATTTCCAGAGTGTAACTATGTACTATACTTCAATTTTTCAGTCCTGAATTTTCAATCAATCAGTTTAAGTTGGTGTTCCCAAGTTCTCTTCCTGATAGAAAAGGGAAAAAACTTCTTCTCTGCCTATATAAATATACCCTGCCTAATCTCTCTCTCTCTCTCTCTCTCTCTCTCTCTCTCTCTCTCTCTCTCTCTCTCTCTCTCTCTCTCTCACACACACAC
>JANHFL010005931.1:38875-52733 GCA_032468155.1 Oxyrhabdium leporinum
TAAATAAATAAATAAATAAATAAATAAATAAATAAATAAATAAATAAATAAATAAATAAATAAATAAATAAATATGTACAAAAATGAACTTGCATTGTTTCGTGATCAAACACATGGCTACAGTTGTGCAGAAAAATGAAAGTTTTAGGTTATATTTGCATACCAGTAAATAGCTCTTTCCCACCTGTAATCAAACTGAGTTGTAAACATAATTACAAAGCATCAGTAATTATGCATCAGTAGATGGGAATAACTAACAGCAAGATGAACTACCAATGTTGTTTCACTACAATGGCCATAAGTTTAATCATTTGAATAAATTGTATGGCTAATAACAGAGATTGAATCCTGTAAACCAGCATTATAAATGGGACTTGATAACCTGACAAGATAATACACAGAGAACTCATCTGGCTGCCTGGTAAACTGAAAAGAGTTGCTAAGGAGTATTACAGAAATCTCTAGAAAAGTCACAATATAGCCAATGACTCAACTGTATCCATGCAAAGGAAATCTTTTGGAATTTAATCTCATGAGTTATTAGTAATCCTATAATAATTTCTTTTCTTTGTTCCTGGCTCAGGTCAAAATTGCAGAGGCTGTAATTCAGAGTTCAAAAGTTTTACCTAGCATACATGACAAAACATTTACTATTGTGTGCAGCAGACCCTTGCAAGGAGTGCAAAGCTATTTTACAGTCAGGTATAAACAAATACTCTGTGTACATGTAGTTCTAGAATTTTCAAGTTTTACTTTCCTAATAAGGAAATAATAAGTAGTCCAATGTCTCATGTTCTAATTGGCATGTTTTATTTCTATTGCTATAAGTGTAACATTTGTCCTTACATTGCTTTTAATCTATGTGCATTATTCTTTTGCTTCTAAAATGTCATTAATTTTAACACTCTAACACAGTGCCTTTCTTATCTATGTTACTTGACACTCTGCCTTTGTGCGATGGAAAAGCACCAACCCTTCCACAAAATTGGCATCAGTCTAGTTCTCTCAATAGCTACTTTCTAAAATGTTAAAACATCAAACTACATAAAATCCTTATGAATTTTTTTTACTATGCATTACTTGAGATATTTAAATGGTTTAAACTGGTTTTTATGATGTCCTAGTTTGATACTGTTAAATTCAGTTTGGAATTCCATAACCAGAATCTTTTGTTTAAGCTAAAAGATTTTAGAAGAAAATAGTTCTGCAATTTATCAGTAATGCACTGTTCCCAGAAATACCAATAGCTACTAGCCCATGTTATAGGACCCAAGCCTTGTGGCAGGACTTTTTTTTTACCCAGTAATTGAAAGTGATTTTCTATATTTCTGGTTTACTCAACTTTCTTATTACACAAAGTGCAAAATTATGACTAAGCAGCCAGAAACAGATTCCTTGAACCACCCAAAATTTAGTGAAATGTTTGTATTCGTCTTCTTGAAACTTATAAAGAAGTTGTTTCAGTACCTTGACAATAAATGTTTTTGAGCTGCTGGTAGACATTCTGTACCTCTGGGATAGAAAAAGAAAATAATAGTCAGTGAATCCCTTGAGAAAAAAAAAGGCATGAATAATGTGGGAGTATGAATTCTTTATCGATTTGGACCCAAACCATACTTCATTTCATCCTTAATTTGATAAGCTCAGTGGCATGCTCCTTGATACTCAGGGCCAATTTTTAAACATTTTGCAATGTACTTCCTAATAGTACAGAATATTTTTTTCAAAGTTAAGCTATAGTGAATTAGTCCTACAAAAATTTCATTTCTGTCTTTAGACCAACCAAAATATGCGATAAAGTCACTGCATGATCTGCATGTAGTAGTGTTGCTACATGTTTATTGGGAATTTGTATTCGTATTTTTGTTGTTTTAAATGCCCTATTATTGAGTTGATGTAAACATTAAGCAGTAGGAGGCCTCATCATTGTTCAACTTCATTCCTATTAGGAGCTGCTTCTGAAAGATTTTTTGCTGCATTATACCATATCCTGAAGCTAGTATTATTATGTATTTTATATACATGTAATGATATATTGAGGTGATTTTTTCTTTGTGCCAAAGGATTTCCCTTCAATATTCAGTCAAGAGCCTTTTAAAAGTTGCTTTAGGTGATATTTTATCATCAAATGGTAAATTCAGCTCCAGATGGGGTTAATATGATCTAAAGCCTACCTGTTCAATGGTCAAAAAATTTTTCCAGTGCAAATATCTGACATAGAGCTTGGTAATTTAGCAGGTTTATGGAATAGTAGTTAATTCGTTTTTCTTTCCTGATAACCTCTGGATGCAATAATGAAACAGAAATATGTTTTGACTTAAGAACAACAAGACTGAAAAGGAAGATGGGCAAGGGAGATTATAAACTTTCATAAGTTTATGAAAAAGAATGGCTGGATCTGAACATAATCATTTTCAGATTTGATATATCCACTTCCCCATTGCTGATTACTGATTTCTAATTTATCAGCTCTTAACCTGACAAAACTTATGCAAGACTTGCAAAATACTTATTCCCAAAATCCTATTATTAAGTAATTGTGGTTTTTTCTGATTTCATTCCTTCGGTATCCTGAAAAACTTCCAAGTATTACAGCAGTAGCACTTAGACTTATATAACACTTCACAGTGCTTTACAGTCCTCTCTAAGCGGTTTACAGAGTCAGCATTATCCTTGGAGAACACTAATGACCAATGATGGTCCCTTTTCTTTCTACTCACAACTACAATAATTATCCCCACAGATCAGCTGACATTTTGAGGGATCATTAGCTTAATCATATTAAATATAGGCTGTTTTTTTCACCAACCCAGTTCTGACCATAAGATTTTCAAAATACCAAAAAGTATTAAAACACATAAAATAATTTTGTAGCAATGACAACTTATTAAATGTGATTCTTCATATAAGTGTTTTCCTTGTGGCTCAAAGGACAATATAAAAGGATTGTGTTAACTGTACTCAGACCGATGGAGAGAGAATTCAAATGGATTTATTTTTGTTTCTTAAAAACATCTTTTCATTGCTTTCAAGAACCATAATTTTTTTTCTCAAAGGCGAAATGAAATCTGTTATCTTGTGACCTTTCCCCATGTATTATTTTTATTAATATCTACTTTATTGCTGTATGAAGCAATTTTAAACACAGTAAACCTTTTAGTATACAGCATTTCAGGCCATCCAAATACTTTTTAAACTCTACAAGAAAGTGTCTCCCTAACAGCTTGTTTGAAATGCTATTCGTTCTTCCTTGAACAAGCAGGAAACTATTCATTATATACAATCAAGTTGCTGTTGACTCCTAGCAATCACATGGATAGTTTGTCTCTTTCTAAGCCTCCTTTGTTAATTGATAACCCTACAAGTTTTCCAAATTTATCTTTATGCCAGGCATAGCAATTGCTTAGAATCCAGGAATAATACTGCCATCAAGGATAGTTTCTCCTTAAAACTTGAACCTTAAATAAACTAAATATACAACTTAGTCCAGAACACAGGTGTATATTTCACTGCTTCCACAGTTTATATCAGTCCTACCTATGATGCTATGCTATGAAGTGTGGCATCCCAACAAATCCTGTGATGGCACAATGGTGGTAAAAATTTATTGAAAGATTTTGCCAGTAGCAAAGATTATGACAGCATGTCACTTATCAAGATACACTGAGGAAATAGAGGAAATATCTGTACTAAACAATGAATACAATCCTAAATTCTTTTTGAAAAGACCACAGAAATGAAAAGATGGAAAAGCATTACCTCCAGTTGAAACACAGACTGCTGGAAAAGTAAGATGAAATGGAACATATAAATATGAATAGTTTTTCTCCGGATGATGGCAACTCAGATCAGAATCAAGTCTACTTTTCAACAATGCTTGTTCCATTACAACAAAATTGAATGAACAGACAATTATTTTAACCAAGTTCTATGATAACCAAAAATGTAGTAGATATCATCACCATCATGTCCTACAAAGCAATTGTGCCTCTCTTTTTTCTCTTCTGACCAATACTCCTCACTAGAATTTAATAATCTTGTGGTTAGCTTGAAAGATTTCAACACTTTCATAGAATATTGTATGACTATGTTGTCTCTACTATCCTCCTTTATTCAAAAAACAAAATAGCATTTTTAAATAAAGTCAAGCAAACTCAAATTTAACTGACTTTTAGACATCTGATAGGGAAATATAAACATAACAATACTTAATAGTTTAGGTTATGAATGTAACAATTACTGGTCCTTTTCACCCACTTGCTTTCAACCCAAAGACAGTTTATCAAAACCAAATTGCATCTGTGTCTGGTTTATAGCTATCTTATTCAAAAACAATTTATTCCTTATAATGTATTTCTATAGTTTTAAATTACAACTTGATTGTCAGAATTCCATATGTTGC
Source organism: Oxyrhabdium leporinum (assembly GCA_032468155.1). Lineage (NCBI taxonomy): Eukaryota > Metazoa > Chordata > Lepidosauria > Squamata > Cyclocoridae > Oxyrhabdium > Oxyrhabdium leporinum. Next base: position 43,278 of record JANHFL010005931.1, read on the forward strand.
CTTATGTTGTCTGGACAGGTATATCAACTGGTGAGTTTTATTCAGTTTACTTTTGCATGTAAACTAATTCATATTTTCCAGATTTATACCAAAATTGGAACAATAGTCCTTTGGACAGCATATTTTTTCAAACATGCTGGAAGTTAATTCAGGTAGCCCTCAACTTACAAGCACAATAGAAAGCAAAATGTCTGTTGCTGAGCAAGACAGTTGTGAGTTTTGTCACATTTTATGACCTTTCTTGCGGTAGTCGTTAAATGAATGACTGCAGTTCTTAATAACACAGCTGTCAGAAGGTTGCAAAAGGTGACCAAATGATCCCAGGGCACTGCGACCATCATAAATACATCCCAAATTTTGTTCAAATGACTGGAGATGCTGCAACAATCAGAAGTGTGAAAAAGTATCATAAGTTACTTTTTTTCAATGTTTGTAATTTCGGTCACTAATGAATGGTTTTAAGTTGAGAATTACCTGTATACTCATGCAACAAGTATAGAATTTTTTTAATTCTTAACTTAAATCATTGCCACAGACTCATCCAGATTATAGATGGGCATGTTACAGTATCTAAAGGTAATTTTATGTGACATTCTAGAAGTAGTAATGATTCATATCCATGTGTGACATAATAAAGTAACACACAGTCACACAAAACTAGCAGCTGAATAACTTTTTTCATTGACAGACAAACAGCTAAGAATTTTTATGTTTGATCTTATTTGATGTTAGTGGCAGACATTAAAATATGACCATGTTTACTCATCCCCTGCAAACCTGACACAAAGTCTATATCCCATTTAGGATATATTCAAACCAGACAGAATAAAGTGTTCCTTAATCAGAAAATGTTAGAAAGTCTGCAAAACATAAAAGAATTACAATTCTGACAAATCTGCTCACTTCTGCTCTCAAGATCTTGATTGTTGCCGTTTCTGAATCAGGTCCATTTTCTGCATCAGGGATGAATTGGGTGTTTTAGCATCTAGAAGTGAGCTGAGCTGAGCAATAAGCCAGAAATCATAATCCAGTTGTGTAGAAAAAGATAGATCAAAAAAAGAGAATTAGAATTAGGTGTAATTTGGCACTTTAAGATAATGCTGGAATATCTATGAATCTGTGATCTAAATTCCATTGTTACAGTTATACTTATTCAGCCTCCATATTATTTTAATTTGTAGATAAATAGAGAACAAATGCTCTATGAAAAGACATTGTGAACAAGATAAAAGGATTCTATACCACTATAGAAGACTCACTTGGTATATGCATTTGTATTTACTGTAACGGTAAATGTGTTAAATTTGGTGTGGGAAACATCAAAATAGTATATTATCAGGTGACTGTTCCTCTGTCTTTCATAGTGGATGTAATTTGTCACTCAGGAACAGTTCTTATATTAAATATTATTGGAAGTGAATGCTGTGTTACTACACAAAAACATACAGAAAATAAGTAGCAGTAATAAAGCAATTTATTTAAAATAAATAAATATATATGCTATAAGTGATAGATATCCAGTAGGGTCGTGGGATATATTCATTCAACTTATTTTTAGTAAGCACTTAATCAATTCGGGTTTCCTGAACCACTGAATCTTTTCAAGCCAAGGAGCAGTCTAGCCCTTCAAGTAGCATCTCCTTTTCACAAAATGAACAAAAATATATATTTGATCTAATTTAATCTCAATGGCATATATTTAAAATGAGAAGAAATAATTAGTTACAGTTTATATGGTCACTCCATTATTCCACATAATAATTTTCTCTTTCTGTTAAGTTAAAATTTTCAGTTTAAAAGCAAATTTTGGAAGGAGTGCAGAGAGTGAACAGAAAGCTTTCAAAGACTGCATGTGATCATGGGCCCTCAAGTCTTTTGTCCCAACTCTAAATTAGCATTCAACATCAATAAAATATAAACTTACGCCCGCCTTTTAAAAACAAAATAATAGAGTGTGAAATGTGCATTTAGATACATATCAGTTGCAAATAGAAACATGGCAGGATGAATTTAAAGGTCAAATGGCAATCTAAGTAAAATCAACTTGTCAGATTTATTTATCCCACTAAGAAGCTGTCCCTGGTAGTGAGTAAAAATTTTAATTCATATATGCATCAAAGATGCTTGCTAAACAAATACTGTTGCTTAGATACTCTATCTTATCTATCTGTCAGGTAGTAAGGTGAACATAGAAACCACTAAATACTTCTTATACATACTATTATTTACAAAATAGAAAAATGAAGAGAATCCAAAGGCATAAATGAAAAGAGAAATATAAAGGTGGAGAAGAGAAGCCAAGTATTCTCAAAAGCAAAGAAAAAATGAATACTATCCTCTCAAAAAAGAAAAAAAGCCCAGCTCATTTATCTGTATGCAAAAATGCTTAAGTTCTATTATCCATTACTACTTTTCATGTTTTACAGAGTACGACTGAAAAAAATCTGCCCCAATCTGATTCCTATATTCAGTGCTTAGAAGTTAAACGTGAATTACACAACAGATTTGAAGTTGTTAGATGTGGAGGCGTTTCAATAGAACAAGGTGTTCCTGTAGCAGGGAAGAAAAATTATGCAGAAGGGAATGAGAAGAATGAAAGGAGCCCAAATCACTTGTTCTTTGCCAAAACAGACAGGTCATACTTAAGGAAACAGAAACTGGAAAATGAATGTGGCTGCTACTTCAAGTAGTAAATACAAGCGTACATTGTTAAACTTGTGGGAGAAAAATGGACTTCCTCAAATTTGAAGTAGTTTCTTTGTATCCAGAAAAATCAAAGGCTGTCCTGTTTCCATTGGATTAAAGTAATAACAGGGAAAATGTGGTTTTAGCGATGCTTGGCAGCCATATATTAGAAACCCTAACCCTATGCTGTAGCATCTGCAGACAGTATTTGGATATAGATACATGCTGTTGAAATGTCTTTGAATATTAGTAGCTCTGGTTCGTAGCTATGTTGTTGGTTTGAGCTCCAAGCTTGGCGATTTGGTTGCAAATGTTTCATCCCCATTTGAGGAGACATCTTCAGCGAGCTTTGGATTGATCCAAAGTGCACTGAAGATGTCTCCTTGAATGGGGATGAAACATGTACAACAAAATCGCCAAGCTCAGACCTCAAACCAACAACATATACATGCTGTGTCATGAGTTTCAAACACAGTGTTTAAAAGTCATTGAATGTTCATCTCATTCTCAGAAAAAGTAAATCCAAGAAAAGCAAATAAGATTTTTTTAATTCAATAGAATAGCATCATGGAGGCATTTTTCCAGACTGTTCATAATATTTTAAGCCCAGTAATACTCACAGACAAATGCACACATACATAATCAATCCCAATAAAATAGTCTCTGGTAATCAACTACTGAGTGTAACCAGGAGCTTGATACATTTTCTATTCCTTCAAACTTCAAACATTCCTTGCAATCCTTCAAATAAAATTACATGAAATGGGATTTCAGAAACAGTTTAAACCAAAGATCAGACTTATTCTAATAGTAAAGATGCTTGAAAATTCAACGCACGACCTAGTGGAAAGACGTGTGTTAGCGTTGATTGCTTATTCTATGATGAGAATATCAACAATGGATCAATCTGTTTGCAGATGTATGGATTTTTTTAGTTTTCTCATTTTTATGCCTTTCTCCAAGACAAAAATGGTGCCATAGTTAGTTATGTCCCTCTCCTGTTATCCCTTCAGCTGACCCACACATCTGCTCTGCTAATGTATCAGAGCTCTATAGATTAAAACACATATAAAACATGGATGATTTTAAATAGTTTTAAATACTGCAGATGCTTTCAATTCCCAGCATCTATCCCAGCAAGCAGTAATAGTGTTTATTAAAAATAGAAGAAAAGAACCAAAGAAAGTGACAGGCTTGTCTTGCTCTCCAAAATTCAATAAATTATTCCATGTGCACTTATCTGTGCATTGGTCTGTTACAAACAGCTAAAGATTAACCAGACCTAGAATATAATTAGATGCCTTATTTTGAATTATAGACAGAGGAGAGAATCCTACCAGACAAAAGCAGTAGAACGATCATCTTCAATTAAGCTCAAGCTAACATTTTTCTTTGACTTATACCATGCTAATGAGAGAGGTTAATGGATAATTTGCCAAAGCATTCTTCAATCTCTGGACAAACCAACCAACCCCCTTTTTTTTGGGGGGGGGGGGAGTTAATACCCTCATGTTTCCATTCTCCATCAACTTTTTTAGATGAGATGAGAAAGAATGCTCTTTCTTGAAAGGCAATGAAATTCAATCTGAATTCAAAGTTCAGAGTTTTTTTGTGATGTTTGCACCAATATATATAAATCAGTGCATGAAAATATTATGTAAATTAGAACCTTTGTTAGATGTGTATAATATCCTTCAAATACAATCCACACTTCTCTAAGAATCTCAATTAAATTACTTTGTTTATTTGTTATCTGCTAAGCATACAGTTGTATATGTATTACTGCACATTTAAGAAACTGTAAGTGAAAAAGAAAAAAAAATCCTGAATGCTTATGTTCCAGCTTATAGCAGATAAATCATAGCTTTTTCTTATCAAAGTAGTGAAACAGTAATTCAGACTCAAACTTTGCAATACTTACTAATAAAATATGTTTATATAGTTGTTTTATATACTACTATTTATCTATTCAAAATGAATACCTAGGGTGATTTAATTAAAAAAGAACCAACTGCACAAACTAAAATGACAAAAGCATAAACAAGAAAAAAAAGATTTAAGCTGGATAAATGTAGATTTATAGATATACTAAAGGCAAAGCGTAGGGTCAATATAACATTGAGGGAGAGGAGACAGGATTTGGCAATAATCTAATTTTCTCTGGGAGAACTCGTGAGAGACACATTTCTTGAGAGCTTACATATTTTTCTCTCCACTTAGAGAGACAGAGGCCCATTATTGGAATCCTATCAGATAATATAACCTGATAATAGAATGGTTGGCATAGTCTCAGACACAGCAGCTTTCAAGACCGCTTCCTTTTTCCTATTTATTTGTTTGTTTATTTGTTTTGTTAAATTTATTTGCCGCCTACCTTACCACTCTGGACAGCTTACAACAATAATAAGTGTAAACAGAACAGAAGTAAGAAAACAGAGCAATAAAATAAACAATGAAAAAAACACAATGAGAATACATCAATATGATAAGCAAAAAAAAAAAAGATGGAGGTGTGGAATCTGTCATCAATCCAGGAGCCATCTCCCACATGGAACTCTCCCATTTGGTTCCCAAGCCCACTGGCACAGTCAGATCCTCAAGGTCTTGCAGAAAGATTGGGAATGGAAGTAGATCTGATCTTAGATGATAAAATGTTCTAAAGGACAGGTGTTGCAGCAGAAAAGATTCTTCTTCTGGATCCTAATAGTTGTAGTTCTCTGAAGTATCTTGGAATCTCTGCCAGCATGAGTAGGATGGGACAAGGTAGTTCATCAAATAGCTTGGATCTATGCCACTAAGGGCTTTAAAAGCCATAACCAACATCTTGAACTGCACTTGGAAGCAGACCTGTAGCCTGTGAAGTTTGCAGACAGAGGTGCAACAGCAGGACCCAAAGACTGCTCTTGCTGCCTCACTTTGTACTACCTGAAATTTCTGAATGGATTTCAAGGTAGCTTGCAGTACATTGCAGTAGTTCAGATGAAAGATGACCAGGGCTTGAGTAACTGAGCCCAAGAAGTCTGATCCAGTAAAGGTTGCAGTTTAATGCTCAAACTAGAGCTGTGCAAAAGCTCTCCTAGTCATTCCCATCACCTGCTCTTTGAGTAAGAGATGTGAGTGCAGGAGAGCCTCTAGGTTGTGAACTGGGTCTGAAGAGGGTAGTTCAACCCCATCCAGAACTAAGGATAACAAACACTTGGATCCTGAGGTTCCATGTTCCAAAGCCACTCAGTCTTGCCAGGGTGCAGTCTAAGTCTGTTATCCCCATTCAGATCTCTACAGCTTTCAGGCACCATGAGAAGACAGATGCACCATCACTTGGGTGACTATTGTAGAGATGTAGAGCTGAGTATCATCAGCTAACCCATAACGATGGATGATCTCACCCAAGGCCTTATGTATATGTTAAACAAGCGAGGAGACTGAGCCCTGTGGGGCACCGCAAGCAAGCAGTCGGGAGCTGGATATCTCACTTCGTACCAATGCTGATTGGGACCAACCTTGGAGGAAGAAACTGAACCAGCACAAAACTGTGTCACCCAGTCCTAATTTGTATAGCTGGATCAAAAGGATAACATGGTAAACAGTATTGAACACCAAAGAGAGATCAAGGAGAGGGAGAATGGTTGCACTATCCCTATCCTTTTCCAACCAGAGATCATCCATAAGTGTGACCACAGCTGTTTCTGTCCCATAGCCAGGCATAAATCCTGACTGAAAGGGTCCAAGAAATCCAGGATTCCCTGGACCACCTTTTTTAAACCACCTTCTTCCAAAAGGGAAGATAGGAGACTGAACAAAAGTTTATAGCCTTTCCCAATGTGCTAGTTCTAGACCCGTCTGATATCCTAGAATTGTTGTGGGTTGCAGTTCCAATACACTGAAAGGGAACCTGGTTGAGAAAAATAAGAATAGTAAATATCCTTGTCCTGGACAACACTGAGAAAATTAAAAAAAACAACAGTAATTCCCAAGTCTGTTGCCAACCTCTTTCTAATCTAGCCACCCATAACTTCTCATCATAAATGGTGCAAAACTAATACTATTTTGGAAGCAATATGTCCTCCCTCATAAACTTGATATTATCCCCTTGGGCACTCAGTCCTCTGGAAGAAAATAAACCAGAAAAAGGTAGTATTAATATGTCTATATGTCATCCTTCATTTATATTTCCATTAATATAATATACATTTTCACTACCATAAAACAGCTCTGTTCATTGATATATTTTTTATTTATGACTTTGAGAATCTTTTATATTGTGGCATTTAGTTTTATATAACTGCATTCATTATACTTAAATTAAGCCCATTTCTATGTCTATTCTTAACCTGAGTTATGTGAACAAATATATGAAATAGACTTCAACTTTAAACACAGTGTCTTGATAGATTTCAAACAGATTTCAAATTTCCACATAAAAGAATCTCATTTTTTGCCTTGCTTCTAAGCATATTCAGTCAACAAAACAGCACTGAAATTGTATATGTTTCCAATGTTTTCTTAGCACCTATTTCATAGATACTACCAACTTGTCTGGGAACTGGAAAGTTATTTTTCGATTCACTGCTATGGACCTAAACACATGCCATGGAATAAATGAATAAATAGAAGAAAGGAAGGAATATAATGTATAATCCACTTTTATTTGTTGCAAACTAATGATAAAAGAGGAAAAAATGAAAGAAAACCTACTGGATTTTATTTATTTCTTTATAATCAGTAATAAAACCAATATATGAATTATTAAATGAATAGCAATAGCACTTAGACTTATATACCACTCCAAAGTGCTTTACAGCCCTCTCTAGGCAGTTTACAGAGTCAGCATATTTCCCCCAACAATCTGGGTCCTCATTTTACTGACCTCAGAAAGATGAGTCAACCTTGAGCCAGCGAGAATCGAACTGGTGAACCTCTGGCAGTAGGCAGTCAGCAGAAGGAGCCTGCAGTACTGCATTCTAACCACTGTGCTACCACAGCTCTAGGAATAAATGATAATAGGCTGTTGTTTAGAATTTGAAAAAATATTCCACAATTATCATTACCATGTAAAAATGCCACACCAACTATTTGCTGAAGACATGTAATCATAACAGAGTTTTCCTCTTATTTCCAATCAGTTGCCAAGGTAGGCTGAAGTTAGAACTCGCTGTTCTAGAATAAAAATAAAATTTTCTATCATCTGCACAAAGACTCTCCCTTGTGATAGAAGTCACATGGAAGACAAACATTTGAAAGGTTGACAATCTACTGGACTCCACTCAACGCATTTCAGAATAGTCTCCCATCTGGCAGAGACAGCAGAGGCTGCACCAATAACCGCCAATAAAGTGCCCCATATGTAGGAAGCTATCCCAACAATTTCCAAACCTTTAGGCTGTGGAGACAATATTTTACACTGACATACTCTACTCAACTCTAGAACAGAAGAAAAGCACATTACTGTTAACATGATTTTATAATGGACTACAAACTACCTGAGTTTCCAAACTTAAATTACATCGAAATAAAGTTATTATGAGGGATTAAGAAGCCACTGAACAATTAAGAGGCATGAAAGGGAAAAGAAGTTGCATTTTCAGCTATCGCATCATGAGAATAAGAGAAAAGACTTTGGAGTTGCGTGTCATTGGATCGTGGAGTTTGGGTTCACTTTTGGTCCCTTTTCTCAAATAATAACATCCGCAAGGACTTTGAAGATGAACCTTCTCAACAGTATCTCCTTGGAGATATGGATGGCCCCTGCTGCAATTTAATTGCTCAGCCTTACTGTATGACTACAAGATACTGGAAATAGCAGTCCCATACATATCCAAACCCTGAGCCACACTGAACTTTGTGTAATTGTCATTTATAGTTTTAAACGGGTTTACAGATTTACAGAGTTGATTCCAATTGGATAAACTTATAGATGCAATAAAACAAATACCCATGTAAATAAATCTAAAAGTGTACATAATAAGGTATGAGAAACAAATGAGAAATTAAAGGATTGATTATAGTACTACATTCTTACATTTCCAGGAAAACCCCAAGAAAAGACTGCAGTTAGATAAGCAGCTATTGTACAATATCCTCTGTTTCAAAGGCATAAAATACAAAGTAGTTATTTGAAGTTCTTCAATAATTATACATTCACTAGAATTCACATGAACATGTGGAAATTAAATGTTACATTCTCAAGGATAACTCTTTCATGCTGACAAAAGGTTCAGGAAGTGTGAGCCTCATTGAAGGCAAAGAATATTGATGAGCTCTGCATGACTAAAAGAGTACATATTTGCCAAGAATTCTTTTACCAGCAGCAAGAGATAAAAAAATAATAATCAAAAGTGTGCTAACTTTCCAAGTATGAAGCATTATTTAACTCATCCAAATTATCCTGTCATTAAACCTCCTTGACAGTTTAAAAAAAACCCTCTGTAGTCCAGTAGAGCAATGAAAAATTATCCAAGTGACAAGTGCTCTTCAAAATCCTTGAGAACTTTAGTCTAGTGACAGAAATGAGGAATGAATGAAAAATATAGGAGGTACGGATAGATTTCAGTGCAAAAGAACATAATTTGATTCAGCCATGTTAAATCAAAGAAAAGGTCTATCTACTAGATGAATATGCTGTTTCTTATGGTTGCCAATTATATGTATTCAGAAAGATCCTGAATAGATCATGGTGATAATAGTTTATTCCTTGTCAATATATTTTTTATTTTTTCCAAGACCATTCTTCCATTGCACGATGTGTAACACTGGGTACAAACACTCAACAAA
>JANHFL010005933.1:13042-28225 GCA_032468155.1 Oxyrhabdium leporinum
ATACCTCAGCATATTGCCCCCACAATCCGGGTCCTCATTTTACCTACCTCGGAAGGATGGAAGGCTGAGTCAACCATTTCCTAATGGGAGGTCAAGGAAAAACTAATTTGAAGCATAGGGCAACCAACTGTAGATACAGCATGGCAAACTATAATACAAAAGATGAACTTCCAAGGCTTAATTAGGAAGTAATCCTAATAAATATGAAATTTGATTGATTGCATTGCAGATAATAAAAACACCATCAGCATTGACCAAATACCAAGATTCAGTTGCAAAAGTCCATGCTGTGACAATAATTTTAACTCCATCAAACAACAAAATTTGCCTATCCCAGGATCTGGGGAAGGATTTGAGGGGTGCCTAAGCCAGTCTAAACATCTGGCTGACTGTGCGACCAACCGTAAATATTTAACAAGTATCCCTGAATTCTGTTTGTCTCCCATAGCTGTGATAATGGCTATAAGAGGAATCCTGTTTTTCTCTGTAGTTTGAATTTGGTAATAGGCAGGCATCATCTATCAATATTCTGCTTATAGTTCAAGATACAGTTCAAAAATGCTGAAATTCTGGCTACTGGGATTAGCTACTCTAAATGATAGAGGCACTATGTACTACAAATTCTGCCTACTCCATCTGGCAAAATGAGACTTCCAGTATTCTTACTATGCTCAGATTCTCCCATCATTCTGATTAATTTGGAGATTGTAATATGTTTACTAGAGAGGTTATTTAGGCAGGTGGTAATTATCCGAAAGATCAGCACAAATCACGTCATATTCCTCCCCAAAAAATTTATAACACTGTAAAAAAAATCTGAAGTCAATAGCAAATACTAGCAATGCTGTTGCTAAAAATACATTTGGAAGGAACTAGACAACCAGCATTTATTTAAAACTATTCACTTTTAGCATGTTGAACTATTTCCTGCTAAAACTTAAATTTCTTGTCTTCTTTCTCATAAACTGGTAACGATCTTGTATGGGGAGTAGCAGATTAATCCTTATTCACACAATGAACATAAATGATATGGTTTAAAATAAGGACATCTGGTAACTTTACAGATTTTCCCATTTATGCTGAGACTTTTCTAACCCTAAAGTAATTCCTTGATTTGTCTGTCTGAGCACTGCAACAATCTTTTCAGTTAAATCATTTGCTAACCAAACATTTTATATTTCAGTGCTCAAGGATTGCCTGAAGTTCAAGAACTATTAGGAATATTGAAATGTTTTATGCATCCACTATGCCTTCTCTGTGTGTTTTGTTAATGAATGAAAAGCTATTAGCCTGACAGTGACTTGTGTAATCATGGAGAAAAAATATTCTGCAGAACCCATAAAGAAATCCTTATTGCATTAGAGTGCATCAAAAGCTCTAAGAAGCTCATGCTTAAAATAACAGAAACAGGCTGTGTCAAAGATACTATCATCTGTGGACCAGAAAGAAATAACTATTGATACTTTACATGTTTAATTAGTATAACGCATGGTAATAAATGTATGTTACCTCATATGGACAAATTTCTTAAAGAGCTAGGATTGGCTGCAAAACCATTGAGTATATGTTGCTGTTTTGATTACATTTAGTGCAAACATTGGGTTGTTAGTTTACAATTCATGACATAGATCGAAGTATTTACTTACATATCCTAGTTCAATAAGAAAACAGTTTTTGCTGGAATCTACAGCTTATTGTCAGGCACATTTCTTGTAGAAGCTGCTTAATAAATCACAATTAATGATATTCAGAAGTAGAATTAATGATTACTATAAACAAATTTGAACTTATTGAGAAGTAGTTCTTTATTCCTTGGAGCTTAAAATTCAGATGCACATAGCCTTGGCTTTCATGTCTTTATAATCTGGTATAATATTTATATTTATAGTAATACAAAGATATGAAACGCATTTAATTTATTAACTACTGCTATACATCTATACAACTATACATCTTTGTTATGAATATGGAGCAAATTTTGTAGCTGGGTTGTGATAAAATTATCATTTGACAACCATTTAGTCCATTGATAATTCTATAAATTTTATAAAAATCCTATATGATAATGTTAGCCACTTTGAATGCCTTTGGAATGAGTAGATGGATTAACAACCAAAATACAATCAGTTTACAATAGCAATTGTATTTTCTAACAGAAAAATCTAAAACATCTCTGTTTCTGAGAACACAGACTGACTAAACAATTGATTTAGGAATGCCATTGCCTTAAGACTGAAAAGGAAATTAAATGTCTAGCTGAAAGACAGAAATTGTTTTAAAACAGGAGTGTCAAGCTTGATTTCTTCGAGGGCCAGATCAACATTGTATTTCTCTGCAGGGCGGCAAAATGGAGTGGATGCCTCCTGCAGCACCCTGCCAGCCAAAACAGGATGCGGCGGGCCATGTGCGGCTCACTGCACCCTGTTTTTACTGGCAGAGTGCTGCAGGAGGGTGTCTAGGCAGGAGGCTGTCTCCCCCTGCACTGCAGGCCATCCCCCTCACGCCCTTTCTTGGCTGGAAGAGATACTGCAGGCTGGTCCTTCCTCCTATTTATTCCTCAGCCAGGGAGGGGCCATTCAGTGTCCACATTGATTTTGCTTCCTGAGCCAGCTCATTGTCCTCCGTTGTTCACCTCTCTTATCTGCTCTGCACATACGTGCATCTGGAACAGGCCCCAGCTGTTCCTCCTCGTCACTCATCTCTGACTCCAAAGGCAGCTGCCTCTCTGGCTGGGAAATGCCAGACGGCCCTGGCTCTATCTCTGTGTCCGACAGTGAGCATCCATCAGAGCCTTCCCCAATCTCCAGAATTGGTCCAAGTTCTTCCTCAACCTCTTCCTCTTCATCGTCCGAGTCTGCCGCCAGCTCTGCTTTCAAAAACAAACCACCAGGGCTCAACAAACAACGTAACTTCAGGCCTGGAAGTAAAGCCACTTGTATTATTTCAGTCTTAGTAGAATACTATCAGATATTGCATATCATATAGTATGCAGTAATTATCATGATCATCATCATTGTGATAGCTAAATAGGAGATGAAGAATGGGAAAAAGAAAGGGATTTGGGGGGAGATTATATTATAAGATAAATTAATGCATTTGAATGGACATAAATGGCAGTTAAGTCATCACTGGCTTACCACATAAAAAAAACTACTTAGAGGATGCTGTTGTGGGAAAATCTCATTTAATAGCAGATGCCATTCCATCAATGGGATTACAACACTAAATATGATGTATTCTGTATTCAGCTTAATGCATGCATCCATGCTATTAGTGAAAAGTATTTTTAGTTCACTTTTAAAGGGTAGTTAGGTTTGTCTTCTTTTATCACTAAATAGTTGCAGTTGTATCTGTGGTACAAAATTTTCTTTGTTTAAAAGAGAGATTCAGTAATAATTCTATAATTATAAAATGTTGGTTGCACAAAATACAACTAGAATGTTGATTTTTCCCCCCCATGACTCACATCAAAGCATTAATATAATTCTGGTAGGCTAGTTGAAATGGGGGAAAGTTCTTGTCGTTCTATGTACTTCTCTTAGACTTCAACACATTTTTACAAGGAATATATACAGAAAAAAAGGATTTAGATATTGCTTTGAAACTTCAGATAAACAAGATCTGCTTTATTTCCTAGCTGAGTTCCTCCATTAAGGATAATGAGTAATCACCAAGTTGATTTTTGTAAATTTTGTAGTAGCATTATAACAGACATTGATCCTTTTGAGCAGGTGAGTTGCAAAAATGCAAGTTGACAAAGAATGCAGTGTGTACATTGATTAATTGACTGGAGATTACAAAAAAATTAAAGTAAGAGTTTTAAAGTTTTTTAAAATCCGTAACTTTTTTATTTTCACTGGAATGGAATAAATTTGCCAGAAAACTAGACTAGATAAAATGAGATTTTTATCATAAATTGGAATTGTAAACCACCCAAAGTCACTTGGCTGAGATGGACAGCTATAAACATTGAATGAATGAATGAATGAATGAATGAATGAATGAATGAATGAATGAATGAATGAATGAATGAATGAAATCCTAGCAAGGGATTTCAAGCTATGTCTTTAAAGTCTTATTTTTCAAACAACTATTGATAGCTTATTCATTTGTAGATAGTGATGACATTTGTTTTGAGGACAATCCTGATTCTCAAGGAAACTAGATATTTATGAATTTTCATATTAAACATCCTATCCTTTATGTGGTTTGAAGAAAGGATTGAAGTGAAACTACAGAGGTTAACCTACTGTTTTTTTTCACTGAGTTGCTGAGACAACTCACAAAATATTATACCTTTGTTGAGAATGAGAGACAAGGCAGCAATAAGAAATGGTAAAACCAGGAATTCTCTCTTAATTATTTTCATCACATTGTGGCTGAGGCAACCAGTCCTGATCTAATTATAAAGGTAAAACTCTGATTTCAGATAAAAATGTCATTCTCTACATCCAATACTTTCCTCTCCTTTCTCCTCACTCCAGCATTATATCAAATAACAACGGATTTTCTCCCCTCCCCTTTGCCCTTCTACTGCCATTTGCAATATATGGGAGTTCCAGAGAAGTAGATTAGGAACTAGATATTTATGAAGGATTTTGATTCTTATCTACCTGAAGTAAACAGAATTCTGTTTGAAATTACTGTTTATGGTAGATCCAATAGAGAGCTCTACTGAACTGAAATTTTCAGTTTATGGTAGGTTACTTTAGCTACCTTTGCACTGAGGTGGAAAAAGCCTAGTAAATAATTTGCAGTTGGAAGCTCTACTTTCCTACAAGTTACAAAACTACATTTAGCTTTAGGTATTCTTTTCATATTGTATCCGGAATAATTTAGTGTATTCATGTTTTACAGTTGTTACTATTTGTCTAGTACCCATGAAATGCTAGTTTTGCAAAAATAAGGATTTAAAAAATTTCCTTCAATTTATATAGTAAGAATCTACTATTTAAACTTCTACCAGCTACCTGAATTGGTATAAATTGGAAAGACTGTATTACAAACCTTTCATTCTTTTTCTTTTTTTTGCTTAAGCATTGGGACATTTAAACAAGTGGTAAACCGAAGACCATAGATGCAAAGCAATGCAAACATTCTTGTCAAGAAAGTCGCACTGCTTCAATAAATCACATTTGCCAGGTTCTATTACTACAAGTTAAACTGGATTAGAGCTTTTGGCCACTAAAATACAGTTTGATCCAGCAAACTGTATTTTAAATCACTGGTTTCCAGCAATCTGAAACCACTGTGAAAGCAGATTGCCATGAATAGAACAAGCCTCAATACACCTTCTTCTCAGTGACTCTACTTAGAATAGTTGGAAAAGTGGGGACAAGTATAACAGTACTATGAGTATGGAAGCAGATACATGTTTATTTGGTCATGTTTGTGGGGCTCCACATTTTCCAGTGTATCAATGAAGGGGTGATCATGTTCCTGACCTTCTCTCCACTGAGCTTTCTCAGTAAGCTCTGCCTCTCAACAATATGTTGGATTTCCAAATCCATCCAGCAGCCTGTTTGTCCTTCTCCTTCTTGCTAGCTACAGTGAGCACACCACTTTCAGGAATTTTGTGAATCTCACCTTTTTTAAGTGATAAAGAAAGACAAGGGAGAAGAAAAAACTATTTTCTGGAGAGCAGCCAGAGGTTTTGGTTTGGCATGTAACTAATGATTTGTAGATGATGTCATTGTACAGTATTGAGACTATTGACATTGAAACAATCTGGCCTGGATGTGTGTGATGTTTCTAGCCCACTTATCTGTCTTTCAGAAATTCAAAGATTTCATATGGTCATTTAATGCAAGATGGGATCAAGTAAATGATGGTATGCAAACAAAATGTTTGTCTTTCTGCATTTGGTGATCTCCGTTAAAACTGTGTTTCTTTTGAAACGTGAATCCCTTCTGGTTAAGTCTATTTATCTTTCCCAGTCTGTGAGTGATGTTTTAAATACATTAGTTATACTGCCTGCAATCTGTTATTAGGTGTCAATGTACTGTAAGAGATAGACTGGGTAGATGGTGAGTTTTGGTGTCTATTTTTAGATTTCTTCTCTCCAATGTTTGATTAACTTGTCCTCTAAAAAAATTGGAATTTTTAATGTTGATGCTGCTGAGACTGACAGCAGTATATAACTCTGAATCAGTACCTAAAAAGTGTTAGATTGCACAGCTTTCTGGGATCTGAACCTATCTTTAATTATTCACACATCTGGCTCTTAATTGGTTTTTCCAGTAATTTTGTATTCCAGNNNNGCGATATATGAGGAAGCCTCAATCTGGGAACAAGCTATTTATAATATTAACTTTTTACCATAATGTTGTCTTTGCATATTTACCATCTCTATTATGTCTTTTTAGAGAGGTGGCAACCAGAATTGTATAGTGTTCCAATTATGATCTTACCATAAAAAACATTGATACCCTGAAAGTTTTTTTGGATTTCTTATCCTTGAATAGAATTTGCTTTGTTTGTTATTTTTACTGCAGCTGCACACCGGTGTGTTGCTTTATTTTATTTTGTTCAGCTCAAGTGCTATGAAAAACAGTCTTGGAAACAATAAAAATATATGTTTTGTATATCTTTATTCAGAAGTGAAGCATTGCATTCAGTGAGGCTTTTTCTAAGGCAGTGTGAGTAGGTTTACAGCATTTTGAGCCTAAAGTTGGGGTCCTCAAATGCTTTGGCTTTTCAGGGAATTGTTTTGAATGCCATGAGGAGGGTTGCCCATTTATAAAATGCTTATAACCATGGAGCTGGTGGGATAGCAAGTAAAGGAATATCAATTTTTCTAAGAACAAAGTGACCAAGACAGAAACCTGGAATCATCTGTGGGTAGATTGGAGCTCCTAGGAAATAAATTGGAAGTTCTTTTAGAGTTAAGAAACATCAGGATTTTTCTTACGCTGCTTCTTACATTCTTTTTTTAACTTCTGTTCTCTAAAATTAAAACATTTTGCAAGAATAGACAGAATTTGAATTCAGTTTGTTTCATGAATTGGCCTTAAAAATGTATGCCAATTTGAATAATTTGCATGATTTCATTTTTTAAACTACATCTAATGGTTATACATTCAAAAATATTGCTTTAGTATCTTTTAGAATTGGAAGAAAATTTTAAAAAATCAAAATTTCATTTTGAGAATATTCACTTCTATTTGTCAGTACTTATTGTATTTCTGTTTAAATCATGGTTAGTTTTTATGCAAATTTTGTTTCACTTCATCTTTTGTTCTCTTCTTTGGCAATAGATGCCCCTTTTTTCTGTGCTATCTTAAGTGGGCTCTTGAAAATAGATCACCCTTCTTATATACAGTAGTAGGTTTGGAAAAACATTTTCAGTTAACATCAATGGAATGCTGCTCAAGAACTATGTAATGAGACCTGACAGATATTTTAGATCATGTTTTTGCAGTCCACAGTGGCATGAAAAAAAATGATTTACTGAGTTACTTGTAGTCTGTTTGCAATGTGGTAAATAATGAATTGTGTAGGCCTGTTTAGTAGCACTGATTATGGGGAACTGAAATAAAAAGCCACTTTAGGATTTTTTCAGAGAGTAAAGACTTATACTGAAGAATATAAATTTATTTATTTATTTGAAAGACTTTTATGGATGCCCATCTTAAGAAACAAAACTCTGGACAGATTTGTATCCCACCTTTCCAACAGTATATCTTTTTCACTTTATTCAGTTTTCTCTCTTACAGTCACCATATTAAATCAGTTCAGTAAACCAAAATTGCCCAATGAGGTTCCATGGCTGAAAATGGACTTCGGCTTGGATCTACCTTGCTTTGTCATCTAGTGATCAGGTGTAATGTTTTGCTTACCTGTGCTGGGTGGAAAGCGGGAGTAAATATAGATTTTAAAAAATAAAAATAAAAAGATCTCACCCAATCAGTGACAAATTAAGCATTGACTTGAAGAAAACTACTTCTTTTGCCCCATCTTCAAAAGCACACTTACTTTTCTTTGAAATATGAGTTTATGTGTAATTTTTGGACACATTATGAAATCTATATTATAATTTCTAGTGCACTTCTGTTATATGACTTACCTCATTCATTGAATTCCATTTTTTCCTATTGTTTGCTTTGCTTTGATCTATTCTTCCAAATGAGCCATCTGTAGTTGTTCAGAACAAAAGACATACATCAATTCCTGCATATGGCGAAAAGATCACTGCATGTGGATCTTCAAAATAAAAAGACAAAGCAAGGTAAATACGGGTGACAGCTATTTAAATTGCAAGTAAGATAGAATGTATTATGTTACTATGGAATGAGTGCTATAAATGGAGATAAGAGAAAAGCTAGGCATTATACACAGAAAAAAATAATGCTGTATATGATCCTCATTTCTCTGAAGACTTAGTCATTGATGCCAAGTTGTAAAATCCTCTTTTTGTAGAAAAGTAAGCTTTCTAGAAAAAGCAGCCTCACCCCATCCAGGCCCTTCATCAACAAAAGTGTGTGTGTATGGGAAAGAAAAAGAAGATGATAACAAGCAAATGTGGAAGTGGAAAATGACATCTGGAATATACCAGTAAGCAAGAGACCTATCAGTCAACTGCCAGGACCACAAGCTATGGTAAACTGCCCATTATGATGTCATTCTTGCCTGGAGTTAGGCTTAGAGCTTGGCCTGGAACTGGGCAGCAAAGGAAAGAAGGAACCACATTGAGACTGCACCTCATCACAACCAGTGTAAGAACTTTTGGAAGGAGGCAAAGGTGGTATGACTCTTTAGAGACTTCAAGGTTTTTATTTATTATAAGGGCTAACCATCAGACTTACTTACATGACTACATCAACTTGTAAAGCATAGGTAGATGTAGTTAACCCAGGACGAGAACATGTGCTACATTACAGTATTTTGTACGTTATCTTCTATGCTGTGGTGTGTCCAGTCCTTGGAAAACAAAGAAACCTCACTGGTGGTGATAGCAGTGGGATCCAAGATTGCAGAGTGTGACCAGCACATGCTAATAGGTGTGTAATAAGAAGCCAAGCAGGAACCAGTGTTTGATATCTACATTCTAGTTCCCTGGCATGACAAACATGCTCCTACACTAGGCACCAGCAGATGGAAGAAGAAAAGGCAAAGGGGGCTGTTGAAACACAAATAGAAGAATATGAAGAAGAAAATGAATGTGAAAGCAAGCTTGCATTGGTTGAACTGAGAGAGAAGCTTGGAGGATGGAGTTTAAAGAGCTAATTTCCACTCTCAAGAACATAGAAATCACTTGACAAGACTCTGTGTTTGGCTAGCTCTAACTCAATTTCTAGCGTAGCTCTATCTTTACAAAAAGAAACACTTCCTGGATTAGGTATATAAAATACATAAATTCAGTAAGAATGAGGTCATAGACCTCACTATTTTGAACAAGTGACAGTGTCATGTAAATGTCTGAGAGAGCATAAGGTGGCTAGGTTAGCCCCATGTTGGACAGGAAAGTCTTTAAGAGTATAAACAAGTCTTCATGCTCAAAAGGTGGTGGATTACAAGACAATAAAGGAGGAGATTCTCTATCATTATGAAGTTGTAAGTACAGTTACAAGCAGAATTTCCTGGACTATAAGTAACAGATACAGGAAAGATTAAAAGAATTTTGAGCAAGAGTAGAAGACAGAATTAGGAAATGGTTACAGCCAGAGGGACAGAATATGGAAGGTATATGGAGGAAATTGCTTAGGAACAATTCCTACAGTCCTACCTGGTCCTATTTGGTTTTGGATACAAGAGTGTTATCCAGATGCAAGAATTATGGCAGTGTTCCCAGTTGAAGATTACCTTGCAGCTAGAAGAGCTGAGATTAGAAGAGGACATGGAGTGGTTGGAAAACAAAAGAAAAAAGGAGGACTGAAAAAAGGAGGTATACAAGGAAAGGCAATTGAACAAACCAAAGGGAGTGTAGATCCTGCTATAAATATGGCAAGGTAGGACATTTATTTATTATTTATTTATTAAATTTATATGCCACCCATTTCACAGTTTGAGGCGACTCTGGACTAAGACTGTTGTAATCACCAATGCAGTAGAAGAATATGACCCTCTAAACTTTGAGCTTCTAAAAAGGAGAGATGTGTGCAAGGGAATGACGCTGGTGTGCAATTGGGAAAAAGTTTACCATTAGTATCAAAAATTTGTGTCATCAGTTTTTAGAATTCTTTTTTTTTCTCTATGTATTTTTTTTATACTCATATTTTCTGGTTTGAACAGAATATTTTCTAGCTTTAAATCATAAATTCTTTTGTTTCTAACAGAAATTTCATATCTACAGTTGGTTTTTTTCAATATACAGACTAGCAAAATAATATTGAGGCGCAAATACTGCATTGAATAATTAAGTGGAATATATTTAATAATACCTTTTATAATGTTTTACTTCACTGTCTTTAAATTCAACATCTTCTGAAAGAAAAGAATAGGAGTTGATTATAAACAATAAAATATCTTTGTTCGCACCGTTTCTTGGCTATACAAAATACTGCCACTGGGTTTTTGTTGTTTTTTTAGCCTGCAAAATCTCTCCAGTTGTCAGTTTTAATGCTCAGTGAATTGTAATTCTTCACACATCAGTGCATCTCAAGTCCAATGGACATTGTTTCAGGAGTGAAATACCCCCTCTTCTGCACACACATCCTTTTTTTCTTAGAGAAATGCTCTAATTGTGACTTTACTTATATAGCAGGGAAGAATTTTAATGAAATAGACCGAATTAAATGCTACTATTCACTTATATAAATTAATAGAACATACATTCACTTCAAGAAGATACTGTAAAGGAAAGGAAACTACTTTAATGAGAAGAGGCCATGCAATTTATCCAGTGTCAAAAGCATACAGTAAATCATAAATGTGCAATAAAATTTTATTTTTTAGGATTCCAGCTTTGTTTAAAGGTCTGTGTGCAAACAGCTCTGTCAGATCAGGGAAAAAAGTACTACTTGCAGCCTGTTTATCTAAAATTCCTTACAAAGTAAGAAAACCACCCATAAAAGCATGTTTGTTTCATGTGCATTTCTTCCTTGTATCAAGTCAAATACAACTATGTTGAATAAATATCCTTTGAAAGTACATTTAGTTGTTATTTGGCACTGCATTGTCTGTTGTGTTTTAAAGTATGGCCTACAGCCCTAAGTTAGCAATACTTGCAGTAGCAAAAGTATAATTCAGTAGTTGAATCTAAAAACCCTTTCCAGCTATAATGAAGCTGAGCAAGTGCTCCTTTCTTTTTGTTTCTTTCTGTTGTATGTGGACTTTTCTTGCTGATTAATATTAAATCTGAGTTCCTTTGTTTGTCAGAACTCTGGTTTAAGTTTTAAATTTAAGTTTTAATTTAATTTAAGTTTTAAATAAATAAGTTACTAAATCAGGATCAGACCAGTCTTTTAAATGTCATGAAAAGTGAATAAATAAATAGACTGGAATAAAGAATTTCAGAACCCAATTTGAATGCAGATGTCGGCTTAGTTGAAGGCTAGAAGTTTCCTGGGAGGTGTCAATTAACTGGTTGCTCGCAATGGTACTGTATCCCATTTTTAATATAATATTTTATTTAATATTTTATTATTAAAATAATGAAATACAAAAAAACGGTCTACACTGGATAGTAACAGTTGCATAACACAAAAAGACACAACTACTAAGCATAAATAAAACATACATTTTATTGTTTTATTGTTTTTATGATTGCTTTATAGTCTTTTGTTCCGAGCCTCCCAGAGTTGCTTAAGATGGGAGGGAGGTAGGGAGGGAAGGAAGGAAGGAAGGGAAGGAAATTTTCTCCCCTTCCTTTTGCTTATATCCGCAATCACTACCATAACGTAGCTATTTATTCTTTAAACACGATAGATTTCCCTTTTCTATATAAATCCCTCAATCTGTTATTTTTTATTGGTTTCATAATTTTCTCTTTAAAAAACTATATTTTCAGACTAAATTTGCCCTGCTTTGTAATGCTTTCTAGTACATATGGGAGCCTTTGTTGCTTAAATGTGGTTAGACTGCTATTATAGATATCAATTTTGTCATTGCAATTTTGTTCTCCCAGTCTGATATCGTCCTCAAACTTACTGTTTTCCAAAGTTGTGCCAATTTTTTTCTTGAGGCTGCCAGCATAGATCTTAGTAAATTTTGATATTTTGGTTATGTTTTCTATAATTTTACCTGATAAGAATATCTATGGTTTCCATTAAAATTTTATTTTTTAGGATTTTCTTAATATTTTGATAAATACATTCCAGTTAATTTGAATATTTTATTTGATCAGGATAAATGATAAAATATTATTTCTTATAGCATTTTCAACATTTATTTTTATGTGATGTCTATCTTGTTAATTATTGTCTGGGTATATACAATATGTAAAATATTTTATACCAATTTTCCCTTAAATTACAGGTTTGGAGCAAATTTTATTGATTTTCCGCCCTAACTCTTCCCATTATTGTACTGTGGTTACTTTTAAGCTTTACACCAACGTAATCATGCAACTTTTAATTTGTTCCATCTCCATGTTAGTTTACATACATACATACATACATACATACATACATACATACATACATACATACTGTATATCCTAGTATGTGATCTTAATTTTGTGTAAGAGCTTCAAATTCTGTCATCTTGTTTAAAGCCCTTCCTTCTTTTCTGAGATCACTTTTTATTCTTCCAGCAATGTATAAATACTTCAGTCATAGTAAGTTCTTCCTTTTATTGAGTTGCTGTTGCTGTGGCATTCATCTGTTACCTGAAGTGTCATCCCACTTTTTCTACTTGCTGTATGTAGTCTGGATTGGTTGCTTAATTGGGAGATAGAAATATCTGCACTTAATGCAACAAAATATAAATCAAACATCTAAAGTCATAGATACAAAGCTGAACCCGTTACCTAAGAAAAATGTGCATTATGAGTAATCATATTTAAAACTAATGGATAAATCCACTCCAGAGACAAACTGGGCCTTTCATGGTGTTATATCAGTTCAGTTTTGATGAAGCTGTTCTTTTTTTTTTCTCCAAAATTTAGGCATGAGCATGATTTACCTCTGAATGCTTGACAACTCAAGTATCTCTTACACAGCTTATTTAGTCCAGGGCACTTGCTTCTTCTGAAATTCTACATGATTGGGCATTACAGAGGAATTAAATGAAGCTCTTAGCTGTTAGCCTTTTGTTTTATAGTCAATCAAGTGAAGATGATAGAATTGGTACTAGTTCTTTTGCAGCCTGGAGGTTATTGAATTTGATTGTCCTATCCATATAATCTAATGAAAGGCTGCTTTAGATAACATGAAATTAATTTTCTATTATCTTTAATAGGTTGATATCCCCCTCCCTTTTTATTTTATTTTATCTTAGTTCATATATTGAATATTGGAAAAGCTAGAGAATGTAAAGTAATGTCTGGCTGCATCCATATTGCTATTCGAGGTTCAATTAGAGGTTCAATCAGGAGTCAGAACATTAACTCATAGAGCTTAGCCCATAAGGCATTGGATATATCACTGAATGTAAAAGATGAATAAGTTTTTTAATGCGTTCCTAGCACCTGGAATCAGTCTAGAATGGTGGATTTGGGGGCTCAGGTTTGGTGAATTGGTGAAATGGATGCCTGCCAAGAAAACAAAATGACCCCTCATAGCATGGAGACCAAGGCCAAGAGCCAGCATGGTCTAGTGGCTAAGGCATCAGGCTAGAAACTGGAAAATGGTGGAGTTCTAGCCCTGCCTTAAGCATGGAAGCCAGCTGAATGACTTTAGGACAGTCATTCTCTCTCCACCCAATCCATCTCTCAGGATTGTTGTTGAAGGGAAAACAGGAGGAGGAAGGAACATTAGATATGTTTGCCAAATCAGTAAATAAATGCCCAGATGTTATTGATAACAACATAAAGTCCTGCTTAGGAGCCTACCAAATCAAAGAAATTGCCTCGGAGGGCATTTTAAAAGCAAACTTAGACCAAAAGCATGCACAGACGAAAATAATATTAGACAGCATATCAAATACACAAGCCAGACCAAATCTTTAAAAATTAATACCATAGCAACAGTGACTTAGCTTTCATGGAGGCAGATAGTAACACAAACATTTGGTGAGTCCTAATATCCAATTTTCTGGCAGGATCATTCTTAATCAAGGCCACTTTGACATTTTTTGTGCCATGTTGCTTGACAGTCTAAGTTAAGAGGAGACCTTTCTGCAGTAAGAATGCATTGAGTAGAACTTGATGACAGAACACGGTTTTATGTCATAAGAATTAACTTTCTTTATTGTTGATCTTTTAGCAATGATATGAATGGATGCATTGTTCAGGAAGTGTATTTATCAAACAGTTATTACAAATTTTCACTAGACATTCCAAAGGCATTCAACTTTTCATCATCAGCTAACAGGGTTGACTGCAAAGCTTAAATGTAGAAATCATTTTTCAACTTCACAAATAAGTTTCAATTGAAATTACCGTGCCCACCTGTTGTAAATAATGTGTTTACTTTGAATTGGTCTTTTGCCAAACTTTTCTAGCTGCTATGATAACATTTGTCCAGCACAGAGTCAAATTTTGTAAGACAGTTAATAAGTAAAAGGAAATGTTCATAAGATTCACCTGAGCTCATACTATGCTTCCTATAACAACTAAAGGGTAGTTCATACCAAAGTCCCTCTGAATTTTAAATATCAATATGACTTTTGGACATCTTTCAAGCACTTGTCTCCAAAAGCTTGCCTCTCTTTGGACAACACCTTTTAGGTTATGTACTGTATCTGTATGTTCTATATGTGTCAGCGTTCCAATGAAACCCCCCTTTTCCATTCAGCACTTGGAAACAAAGTTCATCCAACTAAGAATTTATTGAAGAAGTCATATTTGCACAACTGGGAAAAAACTGAATCTGAAGCTTCAGGGTTTTTCTCTCCCCAAGAGAAATTCAAAGATCCACTCTCCTGCTGCCATCACAGATCACATGGCCCAGTCCAACTCCTTCCCAAACAAAGTCCTTCCTTCTGCCACTCCTCCAGGTGCAAGTTGACATGTCCTTGACTCTCTGGGGAAGAATGTTGTTGTATTTAATACCCCCAGCTCAGTGTAAACATCCCCCCTCCCATTTTCCCAGGCACTAATTGTGGCAGCCACAGAGGCCTTCTACAAATATGGCTCCCAAGGCT